>ML825002.1:28624-66321 GCA_009831015.1 Picea engelmannii
TATATATATGTTGGGGTGTTATGACCACCCTAATCAGTTACTGATGTTTTCTATTGAGATCAAGTAGGTAAATAGGTTATTCCATAGATGCTGATGTTCTCATGCGCTCTACGGTGAACACATGTGCCCGAGTTGGAGCCAGATGTTATCCCCCACTTTTAGGGATAACGAGGAGATCATGTCTCGAGGCCCATAGGTCCTAGACATGGAGCACCAAGAGAAGGATTGACTTTAGCATGGCCCTGGGGGGCCCACCTTTTCTTTCTTCTAGCACCTTTATCTTGTCATCAACAACAACATCCGTCACCATCGGCTTGGTCTTGTGTTAGAGATGGTTCTTGCTCCATGAGGTAATTAGTCCCAGTATCATGGTCTGTGTCACTTTGATCATCAAAGCTCTTGAATATGTGCATTTGATTCCTTTTGTTTCTAACAAATGCTTGGATCTTAACCTTTCCCACTTGACCATGTCTGGGGGGTTTGATAGGATGCCCTAGTAAGCCTGTGTCCTTAGGTTTCGGTTTGCCACTGGGGGGGATTTCTAAAAATCCATCATCTGCTCCCTTCATAGCACCACTCTTTCATCTTGCTTCCTGCTCACCTATCCCATTCCACTTGTCCGGGAAATGGGTTGACCTATTTACAGGATTGCACCTTACCTTGTGGGAAGAAGGGGCTAAAGGCCTAGAAGGTAAAAGCAAGCTGGAAAAAGATAAAATCCTAAGAATAAAACCTTGAGATGCTTCGCCCAGGAATCCACGTGAAAGCAATAAAAGGCTTCTCACCAAGAAACAAGAGAGACCCGTAAAATAAAAAAATAAGACCTAGTTAGAGGATAGGGGGTCTCATCACAAGCCAACCTATTAGGTCCATGGGTACCTAGCAGTATGACATTACCACCAGTTGGTTACCATGCCAAGGTAGTGACTGTTGGTTGCATGGCCAAGGGAAAGGGGGTCTCGTCAAGAGCCAACCTTCTCATTTCTGTGAAAGTACTTGTGGGTAACGCTGTCACCACTGGTCACTGCACTAGAGCAGTGTCCCATGATTAGCCTTTTGAAGAAAAAAGAAATATAAAAATGAAAGAATAAAGGCATGGGCTTGGAAATATTTGCATCTAGGACATGTACAACTCGCCTTCTACAAAGGCACCCATAGGTAAAAAATTGCATCCTCTGCCCTCACTGCACCCACCTGCTTGGATATCCCTTGACCACATCACCCACTTGCATGGCTTGGATGAGGTCTCTTACGGAAAATTTCCTCTTCCTGTGGACACTAGCACAATAGGACGCCCTGTCATTTTCTCCAAATTTATATTGTAGGCTTGTGTAATGTCTTTGAGCTTTGACTGATGTATTAGTGATGCAGTGGAGATAATCGCGACCACACTACTTCCACCTTGTCGTGCTCTCCTACTCACAGGATCGTTCAAAATCCCTTTTTACTGAGCCAAAGAGGCTCTTTAGATTCCTCCAATGGAATCCCTGATAAAACCCGATCCACAGGTCCTTTAATTCCTTTCACGGCATTCTGCACTTTACCGTGACTTTTTCCCGACTCAATATCGGGTTTCGGGGTTTCGGGCTTTTCACTGCTGTCGAGAGTCACTGTCCTCTCGATTCCCCAATCACCAATGAGCTCCTTTTCATCGATGCGCACCCCTCTACCTCAAATTTTGGTCCATGTGACCTACTCATATATGACCACAGTCATACTCTTCATCGGGGTTTCGGAATTTTCGATGCCAAATTGCAAACGTCCTTTGGATCCGCGATCCTCCGATTCCCGACGTGCTTTAACATCACCTAGCCCTCCTAGCTTAGCTCCTGGTCCACATGACCACCAACCATATGAATGCAGTAAATTTTCTCTCATCGGGGTTTCAGGCTTTTCAATGTCGAAATACGCATGTCCACAGGACTCGCGATATGCCGATCCCTGATGCGCTCCCTCTTGGTCTTAGTCCTTCCTGACTATACCATGGTCCATATGACCTGCCCTCATATGACCGCAGTCATAGGTTCCTATCGGGGTTCCTCCTATCGGAGTTTCGAGGTTCGCGATTCTGAAATGCACAAACCCTTCGCTCACGGGATCCGCGATCCTCCGATCCCCGATAGTCTGCCACCTGTCCTCTACCGAATCCTATGGCCCCACGCCTTTAAGTGTCAGGATATCACGTTTTGTGATGTCGTGCTTCCAACTGCAAATGTTCATGGGACTCGTGAAACTTCGATTCCCGATCCTCCGATGGACTCGCAACCTGTTCTCCATTGAATTTTCCACACAACTGACAGCTGGCTCCCACAATGGAGCTTTTAACTCCGTCGAGGTTTTGGACTTTGTGATTATGAAATTTCTGGACTTCATGTCCACGGGATTTCCGATATCCCGATCCTCGATATGATGACTTCCTATCGGTACTTTCCCCGATAACTCCAATATGATGTGCCACCTATCCTCCGTTGAATTTTCCGTGGCCTGCACGCTCTTGTGCCTTGTCGGGAAATCGCGTTTCACGATTTCACAATGCCTGATGCGATTGTACACGAGACTCCCGATATCTCGATCCCTGATTTGCTGATAGATGACCTCCTGTCAGGGTTTTCACCGATAACCTGTATCTCTGCCACGTGTCCCCACAAACGGACGGTCCTGATCCAATCTCGCCCTTTCGAGACTTGAAATGTCCCGACTTTCACGACCTCGGGAACTCCAATTCTTCGAGTGCTGATATCCTGATGCCTCCACACCTCTCATCGGGATTTCTCCTCCTGTTTACGAGGACTTAACTCCCTCACAACTTTCTGCAGATCCGACGGCGGTCGGATTCTTCGCTCTAGATCTGACGGATCAGATCCATTCTTCTCCCATGCGCTCTCTGGACATGAAATCAATGGTCCAAATCTCTTCTCTCCATCCGATGGCTGTTGTTGCTCCCTCCTGATATTGTGCACTTTCTCCTTCCCATACTTGGAAGAATTTCAATCAGTCCAAAGGCTTCAACCTTCGTGCTCTTTCCTCCTACGAGCTCTCGACTTCGAGTTCGCCTCCGCGTATGAAGACGCTGTTTCTCCTGAGATTTGGGAACTCTGAACTCTCCAAATAGCTCTTCAGCCACTGCACTCCTTGCAGTCTGACTCTGTACGTGAAAGAATTGTCCCTCCTGAGCTTCTCAACTACTCAGACCCCTAAGGGATTTTGTCTTTCTTTCTTCTCCCACAGATGGGGAAATATGACGCCCTCCTGGCTATCCTGCTTCCTCAAGAAACCTCTTTCTGAGTCTTTCGGGGTGTTCAACAACCCTGCGAAGATCCTTCAGTGGAATCTTCCTCCAGCTCCAGAAATCAAAGAGTTCTCTTCACTTCTTCTGTGCCTATCTACACACTTCCTCGATGCCCTCCTGGCGGAGTATCTTCTTCACATAACGTTCAATAGTTCTGTCCCTTCTGTGCACCCTTTGCACCTACTCAATGCCCACCTGGCAGAGCTTCTCAAAATCCTTAGTGATCCTATTTCTTTTGAACTCACAACAGAGTTCGTTCTTCTGTGCACTCCTTGCACTGGCTCAATGCCCACCTGGAAGAGCTTCCTAGAATCCTCAGTGATTCTGTTACTTCTTAAGAACTCACAGCAGAGTTCTTCTCCAACGCAGCCCGTGCGTATGCTTAATGCCCACTTGGCAGAGCTCTATAGAATTCACAGTAGAATTCTGTCTGCAACTGTGTTTCTCCTACACAGCCTTGCCTCCAAGGTATTCAACAACCTTGAGGTATTCCTCCTGATTTGTTGATCCCAGTTTCTGTGCCGCAACACGTCTTTGTCTGACTCTACAGAGTTCAGAAATGTATCCTCTGTGAATTGGTGTTTAGAGACCGCAGCTCTCTGTCATGTCCTCCTGACATGAAGCCTCAAAGACCTCTCAAGTTTGAAATCATACAAACTCCCTACAAATGCCTAACATACACACATTCACAACATATAAAAGAACACACACAGACATCCACATAACACAGAATAATGCAGGAAAAACTGCTCTTTGTATTAAAATGGCAAATGCCTGTAATTACAAGGTGTCCCTGAGCTCTCTCTGGCTCTTCTCTTCCCTTGACTCCTCTTCACTCCCTACTCAAAATGAGATCTGAAAATCTCTTTTACCTGAGGGGGCACTTCGAGCTCTTCCCTCCAGATCTATCTACCTTATTCAATTACAATAAATGGCTGTCTAGTCCAGCAGCTGGATCTAGATCTCAGCCGATCTACCTAACACCTGCACAAAGGCATGGCTTTTATGTCTCAACAGCCTAAACACATTAAATTACATTCATTTCAAATTCAAATGAGGCTGCGCCTCCCTTTCAGCATTTGAATGCATGCGCACTGACGTGGCTGGCTGGTTGGCTGGGTGCGTGGAGAGATTCTCCTGCATCATACTCCTCAGCTGCAAAATCATGAGCTCTTGCTCATGCGCTTCCCCTCTAAGAGGTTGGAAATCCTCCTGGATCCCAAACAAATATCTGGAGCTTTCCATCTACTCCATCTTGCTGCTGCTGCTGCTGATTTTGCTGCGCTGCTACTGCTGCTTCATTCCTTCTGCTCAGCTTCTCCCTGCTGGCAGTCTCTTCTGACCTCAACATCAGCTCCATGATCTCCTCGATCACCGCATCTAGTTGCTCCCATGGTTGGCTCTACTCATGCAGTCTCCTCAGCTGCAAATTTTTTTGGCACATGAGTAGATCATCATGATATCCCATGCCTCCTCCATCCGCTTCCAACTTCACCTGTTGAATGTGCACGCCCTGCACCTTTACCCTCTCTTCCAGGACTTCAATCTGCTCCCACAAATCAGCAAAACAAATATTTTCTGCCCCTTCTTCTTCGGCTGTAAACTCCCTTGTTGCAGTCCTTTCAGCTTCTTGGATGAATAATGTTGAGCCATTCCTCAGAATGCTCATCATCCTCTTCTGCTTCCTTTGCTGTTAGCTCCAATGCTATAGCTTCCTCAGCTTCTTGGATGAAGTCATTGAGCCATTCCTCAGAATGCTCATCTTCTTCACCTTCTTGTGCTTGGATAGTCTCAAACACCTGCTCCAATTCCTCTTTGACAGTCTCAGCTGACTGTTCCTCTGCTGTTGCTGCATCATCTGCAACACAGACTTCTGCCTCCTCCTGGGAAAATGGTAGGAATATTCCAATTCCCCCAATCATCAGAATATCATCCTGATATTCCTCCTCTGTCAGCTGCACATGCTGATATAAACCCATCTCTGAATTTAGGAGACCCTCAGACAGTCTCATCTACTTTGTCAGCTCCTTCGGCTGATAAAATTTCACCTACTCATCCCTTCCCATCTGGCAATATGGGATGTCTCTACTGCCCTCCTGGAAGACTATGAGATCAACTAATGCCATCTTCATCAGCACTCCTTGCTGAATTGAACTCACCTCCGAGTCTATGAGACTTTCAGCTAGTCCCACATTCTCATCTCTGGCCACTTGGCAATCTGAGATGCTTCTGCTGCCCTCCTGGCAGTCTTTGAGATCCCACAGTGACCTCATACCATTGCCCAACTGACAATGTGAAATTCCCTGGCTGTCCTCCTGACAGTCTGTGAGATCCTCAGCTGATCTCAACTCGTTGCCCTCCTGGAAATCTGGAATTTCTTCTTTGCCCTCCTGGAATTCCTTGAGATCCTCAACTGATACCAATTCATCCTCTTCATCATCGAAACCTCTCCCAGTCTCTGGTTTACAGAGATAAATCACCTTTTCTTTTGTGGCCTTGAGGTTTTCAGCATACCTCAGCCACCCTTTTAATAGCCTGCGCTGTCTCATGACCATCAGCTGCTTGACTGGCCATTTTTCTTTTTCCTTCTCCATGGGCAATTCATGCATCCGTCTCCTCCTCCTATCCTACCGCATCCGCAGTTCGAGCTTCTCTATGTCCGCTTTTAATTCATAGAGCTCTTTATCCCTTTCTTTATCCAATTCTACAAGCTTTTTTGCCTTGCTTTTCTTCCTCCCAACATGCTTATGGTCTTCAGTAACCATGGTGCTATCTTTCCCATCAAACCTACTATCACTCTACATCCCGAGTGTTTCCATCTTCGTTCTACAGTCTCCCTGACTATCTTTTCGACTGTTTCCTACCTGCAAACAATCGTCGTAGAGTCTCCAACGCTCTGTCTTCTTCTCTCCTCCTTTGTATGCAATATACAAATAGAATCCCGCTCTGATACCACTTGATGCGTCTCAGAGTGCTCCTTACCTCTTCCTGCCTCTTCCTGCCTAAAATATACAAGCAAGATTCAGGCTCTGATACCACTTGATGCAGTGGAGATAACCGCGACCACACTACTCCCACCTTGTCACACTCTCCTTCTCACAGGATCGTTCAAAATCCCTTTTGTACTGAGCCGAAGAGGCTCTTTATATTCCTCCAATGGAATCCCTGATAAAACCCGATCCACAGGTCCTTTAATTCCCTTCACGGCCTTCTGCACTTTACCGTGACTATTTCCCGACTCAATATCGGGTTTCAGGGTTTTGGGATTTTCACTGCTATCGAAAGTCACTGTCCTCTCGATTCCCCTATCACCGATGAGCTCCTTTTCACCGATGCGCACCCCTCTACCTCAACTTTTGGTCCATGTGACCTACTCGTATATGACCATAGTCATACTCTTCATCGGGGTTTCAGACTTTTCGATGCCAAATTGCAAACGTCCTTTGGATCCGCGATACTCCGATTCCCGACGTGCTTTAACCTCACCTAGCCCTCCTGGCTCAGCTCCTGGTCCACATGACCACCAACCATATGACCGCAGTCAATTTTCTCTCATCGAGGTTTCGGGCTTTTCAATGCCGAAATACGCATGTCCACGGGACTCGCGATATGTCGATCCCCGATGCGCTCCCTCTTGGTCTTAGTCCTTCCTGACTATACCATGGTCCATATGACCTGACCTCATATGACCGCAGTCATAGGTTCCTATCGAGGTTCTTCCTATTGGAGTTTCGAGGTTCGCGATTCTGAAATGCACAAACCCTTCGCTCATGGGATCCACGATCCTCCGATCCCCGATAGTCTTCCACTTATCCTTTACCGACTCCTATGGCCCCACACCTTTAAGTGTCGGGATATCGCATTTCACGATATCGCGCTTCCAACTACAAATGTTCACGGGACTCGTGAAACTCCGATTCCTGATCCTCCGATGGACTTGCAACCTGTCCTCGGTTGACTTTTCCGCTCAACTGATAGCTGGCTCCCACAATGGAGCTTTTAACTCCGCCGGGGTTTTGGACTTCGCGATTTCGAAATATCTAGACTTTGTGTCCACAGGATTTTCGATATCCCGATCCCCAATATGATGACTTCTTATCGTGACTTTCCCCGATAACTCCGATATGATGTGACACTTGTCCTCCGTTGAATTTTCTGTGGCCCGCACTCTCCTGTGCCTTATCAGGAAATCGTGTTTCATGATTTTGCAATGCCTGATGCGATTGTTCACGGGACTCCCGATATCCCGATCCCCGATTAGCTGATAGACGACCTCCTGTCGGGGTTTTCACCGATAACCTGGATCTTTTCCACGTGTCCCCACAAATGGACGGTCCTGATCCAATCTTGCGCTTTCGAAACTTGAAATGTCCCGACTTTCACGACCTCGGGAACTCCGATTCTTCGAGTGCTGATATCCTGATGCCTCCACACCTCTCGTCGGTATTTCTACTCCTGTTTACGAGGACTTAACTCCCTCACAAATTTCTGCAGATCCGACGGCGGTCGGGTTCTTCGCTCTAAATCTGACGGCTCAGATCCATTCTTCTCCCGTGCGCTCTCTGGACATGAAATCAATGGTCCAGATCTCTTCTCTCCATCCGACGACTGCTACTGCTCCCTCCTGAGCTTGCGCACTTTCTCCTTCCCAGACTTGGAATAATTTCAGTCGGTCCAAAGGCTTCGACCTTCACGCTTTTTCCTCCTGTGAGCTCTCGACTTCGAGTTCGCCTTCGCATATGAAGACGTTGTTTCTCTTGAGCTTTGGGAACTTTGAACTGTCCAAAGAGCTCTTCATCCACTGCACTCCTTGCAGTCCGAATCTGTGCGTGAAAGCATTGTCCCTCCTGAGCTTCTCAACTACTCAGACCCCTAAGGTATTTTGTCTTTCTTTCTTCTCCCACAGATGGGGAAATATGACGCCCTCCTGGCTATCCTGCTTCCTCAAGCAACCTCTTGCTGAGTCTTTCGGGGTGTTCAACAACCCAACGAATATCCTTTAGTGGACTCTTCCTCCAGCTCTAGAACTCAAAGAGTTCTCTTCACTTATTCTGTGCCTATCTGCACACTTCCTCGACGCCCTCTTGGAGAAGTATCTTCTTCACAGAATGTTCAACAGTTCTGTCCCTTCTGTGCACCCTTTGCACCTACTCAATGCCACCTGGCAGAGCTTCTCAAAATCCTCAGTGATCCTGTTTCTTTTGAACTCACAACAAAGTTCCTTCTTCTGTGCACTCCTTGCACTGGCTCAATGCCCACCTGGCAGAGCTTCCCATAATCCTCAGTGATTCTGTTACTTCTTAAGAACTCACATCAGAGTTCTTCTCCAACGCTTCCCATGCGTATGCTCAATGCCCACTTGGTAGAGCTCTATAGAATTCATAGTAGAATTATGTCTGCAACTGTGTTTCTCCTACACAACCTTGCCTCTAAGGTATTCAACAACCTTGAGGTTTTCTTCCTGAGTTGTTGATCCCAGTTTCTGTTCCGCAACAGGTCTTTGTCTGACTCCGCAGAGATTAGAAATGCATCCTCTGTGCACTGGTGTTCAGAGACCGCATCTCTCTGTCATGTCCTCCTGACATGAAGCCTCAAAGACCTCTCAAGTCTGAAATCATACAAACTCCCTGCAAATTCCTAACATATACACATTCACAGCATATAAAATAACACACACAGACATCCACATAACACATAATAATGCAGGAAAAACTGCTCTTTGTATTAAAATGGCAAATGCCTGTAATTAAAAGGTGTCCTTGAGCTCTCTCTGGCTCTTCTCTTCCCTTGACTCCTCTTCACTCCCTACTCAAAATGAGATCTGGAAATCTCTTTTACCTGAGGGGGCTCTTCGATCTCTTCCCTCCAGATCTATCTACCCTATTCAATTACAATAAATAGCTGTCTAGTCCAGCAGCTGGATCTAGATCTCAGCCGATCTAGCATTAAATCCGATCTACCTAACACTTGCACAAAGGCATGGCTTCTATGGCTCAACAGCCTAAACACATTAAATTACATTCATTTCAAATTCAAATGAGGTTGCGCCTCCCTTTCAACATTTGAATGCATGCGCACTGACGTGGATGGCTGGCTGACTGGCTGCGTGGAGAGATGCTCCTGCATCAATTAGGGACTTTATGGACATGTTTAATAATATTGATGATGATATGTGATTGACATTGCTATGATCCCTGTGACTGATAATCCGATGGAGGGCGTAGCTATTGATGTGCAGGATCATGCCCAATAGACATGTACCATTTGGACCGGTACACATGGGGAGTTGATCATTTCGAACCTCCATGGGGATAAAGATCCCATCAGATGGATGTCAAGACCCCATCAGGGGGGAGAGATAGGACATATATGGATCAGGGTATTTTCACCAGAGAAGAGGAGGATGTTCCACTAGAGGCACCCTGACAGAGCTTGACCTAGGGGGGTTGTGCCCTTTTCAGTGGAACATTGGCCTTGGAAGGCCTAGAACATCACCCATCAGGTCCATGACATCATCCTTGCTTCATGGAAGTTTTGACAGATGGACATGGTAGTTTGGCATGTGAGGCAGCTTGGAGAAGCCTAAGGAGGGCTAACGTTTTTCTCCTAGAGGCTGAATTTTCTCTAGAAGGGGCTAACATCACCCTAGAAAGGGGATGACGTCCTTTTGTTGCTTGATTAGGGTTTTAATTTGTCATTTAATGTAAAACAATATTATTTTTTAGTATTTTGGCCTCGTTGTCCTTTTTATGACCTAAAAGTAAAATTAGGTCATTGATATAGTATATATTGAGGGTTTTTACTCTCATTTTATCATCATATTTCACTCACTCATTAGTGAGGTTTGAAATTTGTGCTACACTTGGGTTCTTTGGATGAAATTGTGAGGTGCATTTGTTGAAGGAAGGCATTTTGGATCTATTTTTGGCATATTCCTTGATGGAAGGTGTTACAACTAGGGTTTGCTATGATCTTTCTTTGTGAAATGTAAGCGAATTTATGCAAAACTTCTTAATTGAATGGTTGTATTGTTATTTCTTTCATTTACTGTTATAAATTTTCTGAATAAAAACTAGGTGACAAGCACACATCATTGGTCCTTGTCTCATGTCCCCGTCAATAATTTACAACCATTAGTTGAAGAGAGAAAGAGCCTAGCCTTAGCTACACTCTTTCCCCATCTTCTCTTGTTAGCCGTTTTACCTTTCCTGAGCTAAGAAGGAGAAGACATCTCAAGGCCTAGTTCCCCTACACCTTGAAGAGCCATTTTTTAACCTAGGGTTTGTTGGTAAAGCCTTTCCATAGCAACACGTTGCCTGCAAGACCTCTTGTCTTAGTCTTATGCCACTTTATGAGCTAGCCAATTTTCCATTAAAGCTAAGGAAGGACGAGAGAGAACTGAGGCCTATTTCTCCTACACCAAAGTGAGCCTCTCTCCCCTAGGGTTTTGACCTTGAGGCCTTTCCATATCAACACCTCAAGACTTAGTCCTCCAGTCTTTAGCCTTATTATTTTCCTTGATATTTCAGCTCTTGCGTCCTCCCTTTGACTCCATTAACCCTAGGAAATGCCCTGATCTAAGACCTAGCCTGTGATTATTATGATCAAAAATACTCTCAATACTTTGAATGAAACCCTAACTATTCTAACCCTAGCCCATAACTAACCCTACTAACAAAGTGCTTCCATCATCGTTTGCTACAATATCACTTGTGCAACTAACGTTTCTCTTATAAGGAATTGAATGGTGGTTTAAAGGCATTAATTGAATGAAGTGTTGATGGTTTCATTGAAGGCCACGTTTTCTTAGCATTTATTAAAGAAGTAACATTATATTTCATTGCTATTTTATAAACATTGACTTCGTCAATATTTATTATCCAATTGCTTATATCTGTATCATATAGTCATTGATTTATATGAAGTACTAACCAAGTGAGCAAGCTTGCATATATCAGTTTCTTGTTGCTTTGTCTTAGGCAGGTGTATCTTTATTTTTGGGGTTATACTTTATTATTGGCTGTTAGCTGGACTATCTGCTTGGTGGTGAATTGTGAGGGGGGGAATTTATATGTGTCTTACAATCCTTTTCCTTCTCAAAAAACCAGGTTACCGGGGACGTCTCCCCTTGGCCTTACCTCCTTAAACAAAAAGAATCATCCCATTGAGGTGACATTGGGTGGGATTGGTTCCAGTTGTTCCTGTTTGACTACTCTTCAATGATTTACTATCCTAACTACAAACTACATGATAACAATGCTCAATCCTGAAAATACTTCATTTAGGCCCTCAAAGTGGCCCCGAAAGTTCAAGAATTGGAAAACTGCTGAAAGTAGTAAGTCATTAGAAGACTGTTTTGAGACAGTTGGAATAGGTGGGTAGCCATCGATATCCACCTGGATCAATCCTCCCTCCTTAGGAAGTAATGGTCTCCATTGTGTTGAGTGTATGGGGGAGAGGGAAAAGCGTTTGTTGAATCTACATCTTGATGCGCTACTTGCCTTGTTGGAGAAGTTCGCTGCTTAGCTTGTTGAAGGTTGTCATGAACTTATGGCTGGAAGGGTTGGACCTTTTTAACCAGTCTGGTTAAATGAAATGACTATGTGCAGAAGGAATCCTTGCGCTTTGCTGCAATATTGTCGACTTGCTTTTGCTAGACAGAAGGTGCTTGGATTGAGGCTGGAGTGGTTGCGGTGTTCTTCTGTTCACCATTTGAACAGACTGTGAAGAAGATGAATTTTGTAGTATGAGATACTACCTTGTGACAGTGTTTAGGTGGGACAGTAGTTGGAACTACCTCTGGTATCCTGTAGAGATGACCCCCCAGTGTAATACTGACACTACGAGGTCGAAACTCATAGATAACATGGCACTTCCACGTCATATATGGCTGGCCTAAGAGAACATCATAGACATCCAACGGGGAAACATCACATAATACCTCATCCTTGAAGGGATGGATGCCATATAAAAATCGATAGTGCTGGCTGACACAGATATCGTGTCCCTGACGAAGCCACCCAATGTTGTATGGTTGCAGGTGTTGTTTTGTTGACAATCCAAATTGTTTGACGACCTTTGATGACATGAGGTTCTTTTGGCTTCCGCTATCCACAATAAAATGCAGTGGGGCCCCCTTCAGCCACATCTGTGAATGAAAAAGATGTGCCCCTTCTTCAGGATCGATTGGTTCTTCTGGTTGAATTATTGCGGTTGCGATAGTAGCAGTGGGGTCTGCGCCAATGATCTATCTTTTTCCATTATTTTCTAAATTAGATTCTGAATCAGGGTTTGACTCCTTATCTTTGATCTTGGCCACCAATGACTATTTTGAGCGACATTCATTAGTGTTTTTCCAGGAGATTTTGTGGAAATCACACCACTTTCCAATGTCCTTCTTCATCTTCCTGTCACCCTTCTTTTCCTGTGGCTTGGACTGGTTGCCGGAAGGTTTTTTGTTAGGGCCATCTTTATCATGCTTTGGTTGTTGTGGATTTGGAAACATAAACTCCCATTTGTTCTGGTGCCTAAATTTCTACTTGATTTTAATAACATATTGATAGGAAGCTCCCAACGATGAGATGTATAGAAAATCCATTTCAGTTTGGATGTATCTATGTAGAGCATTGTATTACTAAGAGGGCGGGGGTGAATCAGTAATATAAAATTTTAATCATTTTAACCAAAATATGCATGTGTTATTTATCTTTATGATAAATATAACATTATTATCCAATAAGTGCAGAGTAAATAAATCATGAAAAAATGAACAATCATATACATACATAGTACACCAGTATTTTTTACGTGGAAACCCAATGCAGGAGAAAACCACATAATTTTTTTTCATATTTTTCTTTAAGAATTACATTCATTGGAAGCACCAACTTCCTTTATTTTCCAGTTGCAACTAGAAGGAGGCTCCAACCCCCTATTTTCAGGATAAAACCTGAGGGAAGCTCCAACTCCCTAATTCTCTGGCTACAACCCCCTATGTTCTCTGGCTACAACCAAAAGGTGGCTACAACCACCTATTCTTGTCCTGTCCAACCGCCTTGAAATATAAGTTCCAAATGTAGAAAATGAATATGTCACTGTCACAACCCGTTTTTTCAAATCTGTCACTGAGAAACCTGTCATTGTATACTCATCAACCAATCTGATATGATCACATATACCTCAAACACTATACCATAAGCATGTACCTCAAACCATGTGCTAGAACCTCACCGTTATACAACCTCTAACTGTACCAATAACTTCAGCGACATACCTCAACCAAAATCCCTCAAACATGAACTAATACTAAACTTTAGTAGATTTTCCTCAGATCAACTCTACAACAAGCCCTAAACTTCTAAGAGGGCATCCAACAGATTTACAAGGAAAACCCTCAACCAGATTCATAAATTCAACACTACACATATGAAAACCATACATTTTTTTTTTGTAGCATTCCGTTGCCGCGGTTTCGTTGCCATGATTTTTCTGCCGCACTTTTTTTGTTGCGATTTTTCTGCTGCACTTTTCCTCCCACAATTTTTCTGGCTCACTTTTCCTACCGCATTTTTTCTACTGCGATTTTTCTGCTGCACTTTTTCTGTCGCACTTTTCTCTATCAATAATACCTGTCAAATAACATTTCACAAAATAGATATTCAATGATATTCAATAGGTGCTAATGGGAGAGTCTTTCTCTCTTATTTATACTTCCATGTTGCTTCCTCAAGAGGTTACCTTCTAACCAACTTAACCCACTTTTCTTCTTTTAGGGATAACCCACTTTTAACCACTTGTCCACTTCTAACTCACCTTGCTACAAATAGTAAATTCTCCACTTCTAGTTGCAACTAAATTATTTTTAATTATTTTCTTATTGCAATAGCTTAACCCATGACTAACTCCTAGTTTCACCCACTTGACTAGTCAACTTCTTCTAAGAGCTTCTAGAATTAATTTAACTTCTTTGACCTTCTAGATAACTCATAAGGCTTCTCCACTTTACCAGGCCATAACTCTCTAACCGTGAGGAGTTATGTGATGTTCCACATATCACCAGAAATTGCATAACATGTACTATCCATATAGAATAGTCTTACCTGCAAATATATTAAACTTCATACCATTATACATCAATAAAAATGAAGTCCCTTAATAATACTATTAGGGATACCATAATTTACTACCAGACTTGCTTCAAGGGTTGACATCAATGAAAACCAACCCAATTAATCGACAATGCCCCCCTTTGGCATTGATGGCAACACTTTGATTGAATACTGAAGTCATATCTCTCATGATCCCCTTGTGACCATCACTCCCCCTGGAACCATGCCTTTGTGCTCTCTCTCCAAGCTCTCTCCAAGAATATAACTCTCTATCCTACCTCTGATAAATATCGCCCCCTTTGGCATCAATGTCAAAGGTAACTTCCCTTCCAGGGTTGTTCCCCCTAACTGAACTATCCTTGGGGCTGCTCCCCCTGACTAAAATCTTCCTGAAACTTGTCCCCCAACTTGATCTGTCTTCTTTATATTGCTTTCTCGTGTAAATATAAGACATATAAGATAAGCATTCAAAATAATTCATTTTGGAGTAGAAATTACCCTGAGTCTCTGGAGAAGACACTCAAAGGATTACCTTGGAAGAGATTTTGTAAAGATATCTTCCACTTGTTCTTTTGTTCCCACATATTCAACTCTGATGTTCTTTTGAGCAACCTGTTCCCGTAGAAAGTGATACTTGATTGGAATGTGCTTCATCTTGGAGTGCATCACCAGGTTCTTTCAGATACTGATTGTTATTGGACTAATTGGTAGGTGCAGACACTAATATATCTCCCTAGATCCACCTGGATCTAGAACAAAATAGGACATGACACAACTCTTTCCCTAAGTTGTGATCATTGAATTTGCTAATAGGAAGGAATAAGTGACATACCTTTATATCGCTTCCTTAGGTCTCTATTGTTACTGCTTCGCTCTAGTGCTCTCGTGAAGTCAAGTCCAAGACAACACAAGCCAACCAAAGTGAAGATAGAAAAATATATTCAACGTCAACTTATGCATATGATCAAGGAATTACACAATAAAGTAAATGTAACTTTATGGGAAAGGGACATGCCGCTATATCATATTAATTGAAAGTAGAAGATACAACCTGATCGCCTTGATGTCGCAAGATTCCTTTTAGTGACCCTTGGCTCCAACACACACACTTGCTCTGTACTTGCATGAAGAAGATCCAATTCCTGTTGATAGACCAAATAGAGCCTTCAAGCTTCTGTCAAAGTAGGGTTCCTCACACAATTCTTTCACCAATTCTTCATTCAATCTTTCTTAAACTTTTCCATTAGAAAAATTTAAATATATAGGAGAAGGAGAGATGGTTACATGGATGAGGATGATCCCATCAAATCTGAGAAGTCAGTAAAAAGACAACCATACGAATGCCAACTCATTTTCTAGAAGATTCCCTTCTAGAACCCTCGAGACCTCTTCTCTTTTCTAAGCTTAAAAACAGGTTCACACCTTGTGTATGGAGCAGAGTGCGAGAAGTTCTCACCCTAAGTGAAGGTGGCCTGCGAGAATGAGGTATTCTCACACCCTAGGCCATAGGCAGCCTGCAAACTCACTTTAAAAATATGTTTTTTGGAAGGAGACATGAGTCACTTTTCTTAGGCAAAAAGTCCTTGTTGGGAGCCTAAATACACCATTGTCAAGACATTACCAGAGTGACCAAAATCATGTGTAACAAAATTCCCCCCAAAGTATGAGGCCGGAATCAGTGACAGCCAAAATACTTTGTAAACTACGTGTGTGTGTCATAAACCAGGAGTGCACCTAATCAGAAACCTGTAAACAACCAAGCATCTACAGAATATAATACCATTTTTGAGGTAGGCATTCCCATACTCAGACCACAAACGGATGACATCATGAATGTAGGTCATGGCCACCAATCATACACTGTGGATCCATGCCGTCAAAAGTACTACATATCCATTAGGAATACACTGTGAATCTATGAGAGAAGACTCAAATTAGGACGACATAGCCATGTGACATACAAAGTGGATCTATGTGTCTGCAAATTATACATATTCCATCACAACCTGGATAAAAAAGATGAGACCCAGGGTCTTCAATCCCATCACCTGAAAGTACGAATCTAATCATGTGATTACATGTGCTGAAGTCAAACATGGTAGAAACCACTTGATTACCGGTCATTGATGAAACCGTTAACAAGTGCAAGGGAAATCACCATTAATGTCAATGAATCCCAAGGTACACTAGTACAATCCACCAAATGTGAATAAATGATTTGAGGTCAAACATTTGATGGATTCTCCCGATCAGGGGTCAGTGATGAAAACCCACTGTCGAAAGCGAGGAAACCTGCCATTGAGGCATGCAAGTTCCAAGGTACCAAATAATTTCTAAGTCTTGTTTCCAGATAATGAGCTAGATTCGATGGAACAAAACTTGTCACAGGAGGGCCTTGGTGTATCCACCATCAATGACACGAAATGTGTAACAGATTTTGAAGGTGAGACAGAGTATGATATAGGTTGAATTGGACACAGGGAAGGCCAACACAATGAGAATGGACAACTGTAGATGATCAACTCAATAGCGGGTTTGGATGAACTTCTCTTGAATATATGAATGAAACGACCAAGGACTTGGCAGAACTAACTCAGAGACGACCCAAGATATGACCTCGTAGTAAGTCAAATGAGAGACAAATGGATTTCCCAAACCGGCTTCAAATAACGAATAGGGGGTGTCATGTTCAAGAGCGACACTTACTGCCGATAATATGAATACGAAAACACATCCCTTTCCCAAATTCCCCCCCACCATTTTTGGCAAGTACCTCTTTATTTTTACGCAAGCTTGAGGAGGATAACATATGCTTGTTGATGTAAGCTCATCCTTTGGATGAGTCCCTCGGAGTATGTTTAACAAACCCTAGGAAGGAGTGGCTCGGTCCCATTATGGGTCTTTCAATGTTTGTTTAACAAGTCCAAAGATAGAAAACTCGAGGGTTTTTCATGTTTTGAGAGTCTGAAAAACACTTAAAGAGAACTCTCTCAGTTCCTTTTTCATAAAATAGTTCGACAGGACCGAAAAAGTGATAAACTGTCGCCCATCGAATGTTTTGTTCAGATACTTTTACGAGCATGAACAAAACAAGGCCGCTCGACAATCTTTTCATTTTTATGGAGTGTGAAAAGAGCTTAAAGGATACTCCTTTATGTTCCTCATTTTCATGTTACCATGATGAGTACGAAAATATGAGAAAAGTATACTCGATTACGTTCTCATGTATTTTCGAGCGCGAGAACGAACGAAGACTGAGCTCGAAGTTTTTCTAAAAACTATAAAAAAAGTCATACATGCAACGAAAAAAGAAAAAACATCCGTACTCTTTTGTGTGGACTTCAAAGTCGTTATATTTGCAAAAAGTCACACTCATAGGGATATTAGGCATTAGGTTTGATGGACAAGACAATATAAAAATCAACAAAAATGGTAAAAAGTAAATATATGTGGGTAAAATGGATTTTACCATATTCATTGTGATTTTGCCAAGAACTTTGCCCAAAAAAACTCTTTTTACCTCAAATTTCATTACTCGATTGCGGGAGGCACATGCAACCGTTTGGTGAACCGTCTCCTTCAACGAGGTAAGCTCTTGATCTTCTACCTTTTCCATGGTTTAGTTTTTGTTTTCATTGGCAAATTTCAAGGTTTTGGGTTTGTTTTAGGGCCAAAACTTGTGCCCGAGTGTTCTCGCAGGCTAGCCATATAGGACCTACGAGAATGAATGATTCTCACAGGAGGCCTTAAGGGAACCCACGAGAATCGCGCACTGTGCTAAAGGGGAACTTGCGAGGGCTGAAAAATGAAATTTCAACTTGATTTTTGCTCAATAAAAAATATGCTAGGGTTTGAAATGAGTTGCTGACTCTTCTCTTATGGTTGTTGTGCAGGTATTTGACCATCACAATGCTGGAGTGGTGAGAAAGAGAACATGAGGAGGAGGATTCCATTGTCGGGAATGACCCGAGCACTGTTTCCGCCCTCCGAGACTGTGGGCTCTTGAAATTCTTCTGGGTTTCGGGCATGAGGGCCCAAATCAGGTTGTTGGAGTACCTGGTTCATATTTGGGACGTGGACCAACAGTTGTTTCATGTGGGAGTCCACACCTTGACCCTAGATATCGAGGATATCTACTTTATGAAAGGGTTATCATGGCATGGGTACCACGCTAGCTTGACCGATAGTCAAGGTGGCAGACTTCCTATGAATGAGTATTGTCACTAGTACTGTGTCCCAGAGGTGGAAAGAAGCAAAGGCAAGGTGGCTATTTGGGGGATCCAAGATTTGACCTTGCGAACCATCTTGTTCACTATAGCACACATGGCTGGGATCAAAGCTCCACACATGACTCTCCAGAGCTACTTCCAATATGCCATAGAGTGCACAGAGCCACGAGTCTTCAACTGGTCAAATGCAGTTCTCCGTAGCATGAAGAGACAATTGACAAAATGCAGGAAAGGTGACCTGAAGCAGTTCGGGTACGAATCAATTTTGGTGTCCTTATTTCTTGAGAGGGTCCCCTTGCTCATATTACAGATTGAGTGGGGTTTACTGGCCCCACAGGATCCAAGGATGCTGAGGTGGTGCAACTTCATGGCCCGACATGTGGGCCTATCATCAAATACAATGATTCATTTTTTGACTGGTTGCGACCACAAATGTTGATGGTTGATGACTACGCCTATGCTGGGTTGGAATTTCGAGGGGATCTAGATTTATCTCTACCTGAGGATGCTCAGTGGGGTGACCTAGGTAAGAAGTACACATTTTTTTCTTTTAAATGTTTTTGTAATTTTTATCATATAAATTGTTTTTTATGTTTGTCCAAGAACTGATCACAAATCTCTTTTTGATGACACAAATGTGGGGCCATATCAACCTCCAGGCACGTCTCCTATTCAATGAAAAGGAGAGGCAGCTCCAGTGGTGCGATGGGATGCTGAAGACTATGAGGCAGTGGAACAAAACTTGGAGGGGTTGACTGCTGACTTTCCAGACATGACTATTGGGGAGATCCCTCGGCATTATCAGCACCATATTGTGGGCGTGTCAGAGTCTATTAGTCGACTCCTTCATAGGGTGGCCCAGGAATTTGTGTGTTATCGTGAGAGTCACCCATGACACTACTTTGTAGAAGCTATGAGCTTCAGATTTTGAAATTTTGGTCCTTGGACATAAACTTTTTGTAAAAACTTTGGATCGTTATATACATACATACGATGTCTACCGACTTATCTTGTGTTGTGTGATACATGTGATGTGATTGGTTTATAAATGGCCCAAATGTCTGTCTAATACATAGTTAGATAATGCATCAATTAATGTATTTAGACATCTAGGAATGTGCTGATACTCAATATAATCAAAATAACGTTCCAAGAGGCGAATTCGTAAATATACCCATAATAAAGTAGGACTTCGAATAACATAGACATTACTTAACTGTAGTACTACTAGCTGTGAATCGAGTCGTACAACCAAGTGACGGATACCGAGTGAAATATCATCAATCAACAATTCGATAATGATGCTATACTCTGCAATATTGTTGGTCGCATGGCCGAGACACACACCTCGTAGAGTGATAAGTTCATTTGTAGGGGCATAAATTGCCCAAGCAACAGAAGCAAGGTTTCGAGTACTATGACTAGTGCCATCAGCGAAGCCAATGTGGGTAGTGAAGACTCCAACATCTGGAAACCAAACAAAACGTAACATACATGGTGGAGGGTAGAGACCAGATAACGAAAAACAATACTATAGTAACACACAATAAGTATGATACAATAAAATACAAGTACTCATGCACAGGTGATCTTAGGCATAGTACTTCTTTAAGTACAACGCATTTCTGGGTTCACTCAAAGGGATACCGTCGTAATCTACTAACTCGTAAGCTCATTTTTCCAGAACTTATCTAACGATATAAGGACCTCGCAACATAGCTTCAAAATTTTCAGCTCCTAGCATATCTCGATCTTGTTCGTAAAGGAGAACCAGATCACCTTCGAAGAAAACACAAGGCATGACATGTTTTTCGTATTGGGCTTTGACACGTTTCTTCTGGGATTCTATGACTAGGGTGGTGTTGCAACGAGTTTCATCTAATTGCATGAGATACAACAGATGTTCTTGTTCGACAGAAGTGTTTAGGAGGATTTCGACGGCTAGTTTTAGGGAGGGTATCTCACATTCAATTGGAAGGATGGCTTCTAGACCATAGACTAACCAGAATGGTGTAAACCTGGTAGCAGACTTAACGGATGTCCGGTAATCCCACAATGATGAAAACAACATCGTGTGCCAACTCGTTTTGTGAATCCCTATCATTCGTCGAAGCATGGTAATGAGGAATTTGTTAATTACTTCGATTTGGCCGTTGACTTGTGGGTAATAGGGTGTTGAGTTTTCATGGAAAAGACCCAACTTTTCAGTGAGTTTGGACATCATGAAGTTTCTAAATTGGATACCGTGATCGGTGACGATAGCCTGAGGAACACTAAAATGAGCTATGATGTGATTGAATATGAATAATGCTGCGGTCTTTCTGGTGTTGTTAAATGTCGGCATCACCTCGACCCATTTCGTAAAATAGTCTACAGCTACAATAATGTATCCATGCCCCCCAACCGAGTGAGGGTGACATGTCATGAAATCGATACCCCATTTCGCAAAAGGACCGACGGAGACCACAAGGTGAAGAGGAGCGGGATGTGATCCTATTTTATGGTTGTAGGTCTGGCAAGCGTGGCATTTTTGGATGACAATTATACAATCGTTAAATAAAGAAGGCCAAAAATACCTAGCTCGCAAGATCTTCTGGGCAGTAGCATACCCAGACATATGACCACCACATGCTCTAGAATGGAATTCATTTAGGGCTTTCTCGACTTTGTCAAACATGAGGCAACGTCGAAAAACTGAGTCAATCCCACGATGATAAAGAGTATCACCAAGGATAATATACTGACGGGCTTGGTAGCGTATTCGACGACGGTCAGTAATAGACAAATTGGGCCAAAAAGTCTGGGTTTGGAGATAAATGATGATATCTCCGTACTAAATATCATCAGAACTAATCAAGAAAAGGGATTCATCAGGTAATGAATCGGCTGCTACATTTTCTGTCTCAGAGTAGGGAAAGTCACATATCAACTTGACAAACACTAAGGATTTCTTGGACTTAGCGTGTTTGACTTCTAAGTCAAACTCCTGGAGTATCACGATCCATTTGGAGTATTTTCCCCCTAGCAGTTGAAGTGTGAGAATGTGCTGCATAGGGTTGCAGTTAGAAATTACTGTAGTCATGCGAGAGAGGATATATTGCCGAAAACGTTGAACTGCTTGGATGGTTGACAAGGCTAGTTTTTCGACATGTAAATACTTGGTTTCGGTAGGTGTTAGACTTCAAATCAAGTAATAGATGACATGTTCATCATGAGAATCATCCTCTTGGATGAGAACCATAACGATGGTGTAATTCGCGGCTGCGAGGTAGAGGAAATAATCACGGTTGTAATCTGGTGGGAAGAGAAGTGGAGTATGTGTCAGGGACAGTTTTAAAGCTTCAAAAGCTTTTTTGGCGATGGTATCCCATACGAACTCGAATCCCTTTTTGAGTAGTCACGTAAATCCAAGAGTTAGCTCGACATAGTTCAGGATGAAACGACGAAGAAGGTTTGCTTTCCCTTGAAAAATTTGTAACTGGCGAAGCGAAGAAGGAGGAGGGATATTGAGGATCGCCTTGACCTTCAAAGGATCTACCTTGATCCCTTGACATGAAACAATAAAGCCTAGAAGTTGGCTGGATTCTACGCAGAAAATGAATTCGTGAGGATTCAAGCATATATGGTAAAATCAACATCAGAGGAAAATGGATCGGAGGTGTATTGGATGATCGACACGGCGCATGGAATGAGCGGGTAAGTCATCAAGATAGGGTTGCACGATGTGATTGACATCATGGAAGGCATAAGACACAGCGCGCTGAAAAGTTGCACCAACATTTTTTAGACTGAAAGGAAGTTTCAGATAAGAAAAAGTGCCCCAAGGACAAATAAAAGCGGTTTTGTGTTGGTCCTCAGGAACAATATTGATTTTATTATATCCGGAGAAACCATCCATCAGAGAGAAGATTTCACTTCCAGCACAATCATTGACAATCTGGTTGATGAAGGGGGTAGGAAAGTTGTCTTTAGGACATGTTTTGTTAATATCCCTATAATCAATGCACACACGAATTGTGCCTTGTTTGTTGTCGATTGGGACAATATTGGAAACCCAGTCAGTGAGAGCCACCGGGTAAATAAAACTGGCTTTGAGAAGTTTTTCAACTTCAAGCTTGATAGTAGCCGCTTTACCGCTTTACGTGGGTGGACTGGACGAAGATGTTGCCGGACGGGTTTAGCGTCTGGGTATGTCTTGATCTCATGTAGCACAATGTCGGGGTCAATACTCGACATTTCTTCATAGCTCCAGGTGAAGACATCAAAAAATTATTTGAAAAGTGACTGGTAGGTGACGATTTCGTCAGGGGAACATGAAGCTCTGATATGCACATTTTTGACAATTCCAGGTTTTATGGAGATGTCGAGGGGAATGGTGGGTGAGATATTGCTCAAGTTCCCTTCGAAAAACACGTCGTGTGTAGATTCGGGAACGGTGGAAATGACGACAACAATTGACGGGGTCGAGATCCATTGGTATCTCTCAATGGTGTGTTGTTCCAGGAAGAGGATGGAACAATGATGTCCATCATCCCAAGGGGTGTCTTCCATAATAGACATAATCATCTCGTTCATGGGAAAAATGACTTGGAAAGGATCTGGAGATAAATCACCAAGAGAGGGGGTAGAAGGAGTTGTCGATTGAATGGCCTGATAGGTGGATTCGACCAGACTCAAAGGCATTTCATCATCGTAACTAAGATGATCGTCGGGGTTGGGTACCATCCATGGGTCGTGATACATAGGGGTTCCATGAGTAGAGGTGGAGATTATGTTGATTGAAGCGAAAAACGGATGTGGAACATCGATTGGTGGGATGGGGAAGGTACCGATTAACGAGGAGTCTTTAAGAAGACCCACACTGACNGGGGGGGGTGGTTGGCAATGAATGGTACATTTCTAGTATGCACATCCGAGTTAAAGAAGGCTAATTGGTTGATGGTAATTACCTTTCCTTGATGTGGGAAATGTACAACATGAAAAAGAGTCGACACAAATGCGCGTATGGAATCAATCCAGCTACGACCAAGTAGAAGGTTGTAATCGAGAGGAGCGTCAAAGACTTCCACTTCAACTTGGACCGTTTTGCCTTCTAACGTAATGGGCAATGAAGGGAGGGAATCATAAGGCTTAAAACCAGAGCCATTAAAGGATTTGAGTGTGTTGTGGGATTCAGTCAAAGGAGGAGAGCTGATGGATTTCTAGCAGGTAATAGACATGACAGACGTTGAGGCACCCTCGTCGATAACAGTTCTACAAATGTTTTTGTCGGAGACAATAACTTGTATTTGGAATGCGAGTTGAGGGAGTCACCTTGGAATGTGATATTCCATGTCAAAAATTATTAAATTCGTATCTGTAGGGTTGATTCCACTGATATCTTTCAACAATGCCTTCCGTTGTATAGGACAACTTTGAAGGACTTCGAGGGATGACATCGCGGATGGTTCTTGGGCCAGGTCTTCAACAATACTGTAGTTTTGGGCAGCACGGGCATGAGGATTGAAATCCGATTTCCGAACGATGCCCTTTGGAGGAGGGTGAAGGACTGTGTTGAGGCTTGGTCGTTCAAGATGAAGAGGACCATTGGTAGGTGGAGTCATAGGATATGGTTGGACCAACGAAGGAGGTATAACATCAACCTTCTCTTTGGAGGAAGAATAGTCTTTGGCTCGAGTGGTAAGCGTGATGTAATTTTTCTTTGAATCACCTGTACACATTAAGACATAGGATGTATTGGAGGGGGATGGTTGGTTGTGAATGACCAATTGAGCCTATTGTTGAGAAGGGAAGGGTTGTGACAAAACAACTAGGGTGGGTGGTTTCGTGGTCCCTTGAAGGAACTTAGTAACCTCGGCTCGTCGTGGACAATCCTTAGTGAAGTGATCATCACCACAGATAAGACAAGGGTATCGGGGTTTGCGCTTATCCCTATCATCAACAGGTGGTGTTTTGGTTTTCTCTGGTTTTGAATTATTTTTGTCCTCCTTATTCTTAACCTTTCCCTTTCTGGATTTGTTTTTACTGGCGGGGTAGATTGAACAACATTTACCTCAAATTTTTTTCCGGTGGGAGGGGTAGGAGACAAAGCATTTTGAACATTAGAAGAAATGGGTTTGGGGTTGTTGCTAGAGGTTTAGACAGAATGCGGTTGGGCATGGAAAGTGCTAATCACACCGTCAGTTGCATGAGAAGTAGCAGGAGTAGTTGAAGTGGCGGAAGTAGAAGGATGAGGCGCATCAGGGAGTAAGTCGTAAAGAGTACCCATTTGTGAGTAAATGAGGTCAAGGTATTGAGCATGACTAATGGCCTGTTCTTCTGTGACAAATCCACCCATGGCGATGTCATGACTGTTGTCATTCACAAATGATTTCATGAACCATTTTTCCAGCAACTGATCAGGAAGTTCGAGTTTGATGAGACCTCGTCTCCGTCGCCATTCATGAATGTGATCAGAGATATGAGTGGCTTTGGTTTGTTTGAAAGAACTCATAATCTCAGTCCCCATTTCATAGCGGATCGGTAATTGGTAGTGGGTGAGGAAATCCATAGCGAAGGTGTTGAAGTCGATGAAGAAACCTCATGGTAATTCTATATACCACTTCGCGGTGGAGCCCATGAGGGTTCGTTGAAAAAGGTGTAAATGAATAGAGTCATCCATCGAGGAGTTGGATGCATGGATGATTTTAGGGGATAAATTTCGTTCATGGGCTAATTTTCCATGTTTTTTCCCAAAATGAGATTCGCTATTTTAAAAATGATTCGCCCAAATTCTATAGGATAAAATTATTTTACCTTAAAAATCGCCAAAATTTTATAAAAACTACATAAAATCCTTAGAAATTTGAATATTTTTACAAACATATAGCCAAACATTTATAGTTGGAATATGAAGGATTAGTAAGATTCTCCAAGGTTTCTACATTTTAAAATAAATTTCCATCCTTAAAATCATCCCTGGTTGGATGAGCACCAAAGGTGAAAATTCATTACGTGATTTTTCGGGTCCTCTCCCGGTTTGCCATCAAATTTAGGGATGTCTGATGGTAGTTTGGCCGGAATGGTGGGCCATTGGGGCGAGTGACGGATCGAATCATTTAAAATCCTTGACAGAATCGGTAGGTCCAGGGTGGCTAAGAAAGGTAACTGTCTGTTCACATGTGGGTACTGGTGACTTTGGGGAGGGAGTCCCGTCGACAAACTAGTGGGACCATAAGCAGTATGCATATAATGCGAGGATCAGGGAAGATTCGGTGGTTGTTGTGGAGGCATGTAACTCATACTGTTGTACCCTTGAATGGGGGCGTGGGGTTGAGCAGTCAAGCCCCAAATAGGATTAGACGTACCTGGATAGGGTTGGCCTGTACCAGGGGGTATGACGGAGCTAGTCGAAAGTTGTTTCCCCCTAGTCGATTGAGGATTATGTTGGATCAGATGGTTCCAATACTAGGCCAAGGATGGAGGTATGTTTTTTCCATAGGGTGGGGTTGGTGGGGGTTGTCCTCCAATCGGGGGTTGTGTTCCAATCAGGGGTTGTGGTCCGATTGGGATTTTCCCTGCAAGGGGGGGTTGAGTTGGGCCTCCTTGGTGAAATTGTCCACCATCAGAAATCTGGAAATTTGGTGATGACAGAATGGTGCCACTAGGATCAATGCCTTCGATAGAGGATGGAAAAGGTCCTCTGAAAGGGGGCAGAGGAAGTGTCGTAATGAAACCGGGAGGAGAGTGCTTAGAAGGAGTGGGATCACTAGGAGTTCCATATGTGATTTGTGTAGGAGTGGGGATAGAGGCATTCAACGCACGGTATCCGGGTTGAAGTGTCGGGGTGACTCTGGGCGAAAGTGGTGTGCCAATGGGGGCTTGGCTAGCCGCGGTAATCCCGGTGTGAAGATTCATAGAATCTATGTAATGGACCATTTGTAAAGGGAGAGTCAAGATATGGTCATATCGTGGAGCTTCTATACCAGAAAAATAATAAGTAGTAGTAAAAGGTACTGCATCTGGATTAGAGGTTTTGGGTAGTGCAGGTGAGACGGTGATATCAACGCCTGCTCCTGAGCCAAAGAGATCCCGTCTAAAAATTCCAGTAGCCCAAAAAGGATCTTGACCCTCAGGTCCTGGGAAAGGTCCAGTCGGTGATCCAGAAGAAAGAACAACCAAGTCTCCGGAAGAATTCACTCGCATAATACGTCTCTTGGAGTCAGGGTGAATTCGAAATTCCTCTCGAGAATTAGAAATTTAGAGTCGTTCTAGAGAGTCAGTTCTTTCCACTTGTGGAGTGGTGATGTCTTGGACTTCACTCTGTTGAGGAGAGCCCTCTGGTGAGTTGGTAGGTAAGGGTTGAGAACCATCTAGATTTTCTGGGGGTAAGCCTTGCATTCTACGTGAACACTTTGGAGGGTCAATTGTGATCGAGTTGAAAACTTATGAAGGAAATTCTATGGTCAACTTGGGTAAACAAACAACATGCGCTAGTAAAAATCTAGGAAGCAAAACCAAGCAAACAAGACCTTCTAATTCTGAAGTCACTAGTTGGTGATGAAATCCAACGTCACAACAATGAGAAGAGAAGGGGTTGGGATAGGGTGGAAAAGTTACATTGACGACCTACTTAATGGACTTACACCCTGGTGCAAGCTCCCACACATAATCGTGGGTATACCCTCCAAGGAGCCTGAGTGAGTTGGGCCAACGTCGATTCCAGGTACCGTGAAGACTTGCCCCTTCACAGTCACCTTGTGTAAGACCTTAAGAAGATAGGCCACTAAGGTTACCACCAACAACAATAAATCTTGGGGGGACAGTCAACAGTTCGATCCACACGCAAGGGCATGGTATCTAGCCCGAAATCAGCTTGAGAGGCTTCCACTCATCATTGTGGGTATACCTCCAAGTGACCCCCGTAATACGTGCAATCTCTACACCAATATTAACAAAGCAGGGTGAGTAAATCTGTCAATATCAATGTGACCTCAGGTTTGGCCCTTGTGTGAGAAGGGCTTCCCAGGACAAAATGTTGCAAATGGAATTTGACACTCCTTACCACAAGATGCTATTGTGTGTTTTGTGCTTTGGAGAGTGTATCTCTCTACCTATTCCAAAGCTATAGCCTAGCTAATGTTGGTGTAATAGAGTTCTAGAAAAGAGTTACTAGTTAAATTTTAAAAATTGCGCAGTATTATTAAAGGCTGTTGTTACTCAAAGGAGATGGAAATGAAACCGATGTTGTATGAGACTCTGACCAGACAATGCATAGGTAGGAATGAAAGGTATCAATTTTTGTTCGATGAATCCTATTTACAGGAGGGAAAGAGGAGTTTTCTGGAACAATCTTGAACTACGATATACAATCTTCTTTGAAATGCAATATCAATGAATCATGAACAATGTCAACTCTCTATTCGTTCTATTTCAACAATTGAATGCCAATATTTTCGAAATAAAAATTGCTTTTAAAAAGAAAAATGTTTTTTAATTTTCAATAGAAACCACACAATAGTGGTGGAACTAAGGAGAACCAACAACTAATGAAAAGAAATATACAACAAAACCCAAACCAATCTTTCAATGAAGACAAAAATAACAAGTAGACAAGCCTAGTCTTTTCAAATGCATGAGGGCAACAATTTTCCAAGTAATGAGCAATTGAGAAAGACGATTAATCTCAACTTTTAAATCGATCATCGGCTCCCAACCAAACAAGCACTCGGATTTCAGAACCAGGGATTATATCCTTGTTAAGAAAAGGTCAAGAGATAACAGTTGAGAAAAAATGAACAAGAAGAGCTTTTTATTTCCGAAGACTAATCATTCACAAAATTCGAAGTCAAGAAATAATCAATTACTGGCAAAAGAAGTTCTTTTCAGACACACATACAAATCTGGGCATCTGAGCATACAAAAAACCTTAATCCTAAAATTTTGCAAATGGGTTCGCAAGCAAGCAGTGGTGTACAGTGCGAGAATGAAGCATTCTTGTAGGCTGGTCACAAGTAGAGTGCGAGAGGTTCGCACTAGACTGAAAAGAAGGGTGCGAACTCTAGGGGTTCTCATAGGCTACAAAAGGGTTCAGTGCGAGAATGCCTGAAACTAAGCAAAATTTGGAAAAAAGACAAAATTTTTGAAGGAACCTCTGGACCCAGAGAGTCTGTCAGGGTCTCCTCAAGACTCAGAGATTGATAGAAATGAAAAATGGTAAGGTTAGAGCAAATGGCCAAGGAAAAACCACCAAAAACCACTAAAAAATGGGTTGCATCCCTAGTGGAGTCGCCAATTTTGTTATCAGACTAATCAGTAGGTGTGAACACTAATAAATCTCCCTAGATCCACCTGGATATAGAACAAAACAGGACATGACACGACTCTTTCCCTAAGTTGCTATCATTGAATTTGCTAATAAGAAGGAATAAGTGATATACCTTTATATCGCTTCCTTAGGTCTTTGTTGTTCCTGCTTTGATCTGGTGCTCTCGTGAAGTCAAGTCCAAGACAACACAAACCAACGAAAGTGAAGATAAAAAAATATATTCAACGTCAACTTATGCATATGATCAAGGAATTACACAATAAAGTAAGAGTAACTTTATGGGAAAGGGACATGCCACTGTGTCATGTTAATTGAAAGTAGAAGATTCAACCTGATCGCCTTGATGTCGCAAGCTTCCTTTCAGTGACCCTTGGTTCCAACACACACACTTGCTCTGTACTTGCATGAAGAAGATCCAATTCCTCTTGATAGACCAAATAGATCCTTCAAGCTTCTGTCAAAGCAGGGTTCCTCACACAATTCTTTCACCAATTCTTCATTCAATCTTGCTTAACCTTTTCCATGATAAACGTTTCAATATATAGGAGAAGGAGAGATGGTTACATGGATGAGGATGATCCCATCAAATCTGAGAAGTCAGTAAAATGACAACCATACGAATGCCAACTCATTTTCTAGAAGATTCCCTTCTAGAACCCTCGAGACCTCTTCTCTTTTCCAAGCTTAAAAACAATTTCGCACCCTGTGTATGGAGTAGACTGCGAGAAGTTCACATTGTAAGTGAAGGTGGCCTGCGAGAATGAGGGATTCTCGCACCCTAGGCCATAGGTAGCCCATAAAATCACTTTAAAAATATGTTTTTTGGAAGGAGACAGGAGTCACTTTTCTCAGGCAAAAAGTCCTTGTTGGGAGCCTGAATACACCATTATCAAGAAATCACCAGAGTGACCAAAATCATGTGTAACACTGATGACACTTGTATTATCATAATAGATTTGAATGATATCATCATACTCAACTTGTATATCTGTCAGAGTTGTTTAATCCATAGAACCTATGTACAACATGTTGTTGCTGTAATATACTCTGCTTCGATTGTAGATAACGATACTGATGGTTGTTTCTTGCTTAGACAAGATACCAAACACTCACATAAGGTAATTTTCCAATCATTGACCTATAGAATTTGAATCATATCTTTACTTAACTTGCAACTAGTTTGCATAGAAGTACTGTCTGTTTTGCAATCTTCCATTCCGAGCCTCTTTAACATTTCTCTGATATGCTTGGTTTGAGAAATAAAAATTCCTTGGTTACTTTGACATATCTGAAGAACCAAAAAGAAGGATAATTCTCCAAGTAATGACATTTCAAATTCATTCTACATATCCTTTGTAAATTTCCGTCTCAACTTGTCATCATCACTTCCAAAAATAATATCATCAACATAAAGTTCAATTAATAAAATACTATCTTGAGTTACCTTGATGTAGAGGTTGCTGTCTGTATTTCCTTTCCTGAACCCTTGGTGGTGTAAGTATCTATCTAGTCTGGAATACCATGCTCTGGGGGCCTATTTGATACCATACAAGACCTTCTTTAATCTAAAAACATAATTTTCATTTTTTGATAACTAAAATACTTTTGGTTTCTCAATGTAGACTTCTTATTCTAGTTCTCCATTCATAAAAGCTGATTTCACGTCCATATCATACAATTTAATATTTTTTGAACATGCATAAGCTAGTATCAATCTGATTGCTTCCATTCTAGAAATTGAGGAAAATATCTCTTCAAAGTCGATACCTTCAGCCTGTGCGTATTCTTTACATACCAATCTAGCTTTGTTCCTGGTAACTTTTCCATCTTCATTCAATTTATTTATGAAGACCCATTTTGTGTCAATCACATTCTTGTACCTTGTTCTTTGAACCAATTCCCAAGTGCCATTCTTCTCTATCTGATCCAATTCTTCATCCATGGCATTTATACAGAATTCATCCTTGTTGGCTTCTTCAAAACTGTTGGGTTCATTCAAAGATAAGAGTGCTAGGTGCCATTGTTCTGGTGAACAAATTCTTCTTCTAGTCTAAACTCTTGCATCTTAGTTCCCGATAATCTGATCTGACGAATGATTATTCTGTATTCGTTTTCTTGGATTCTTTGTAGGTACTTGTTGTTCTTGCTCTTCTACTTCTATTTGATCTTCTTCATATTCCCCTTCTACTACTTCTTCATCCTTTGCTTCTTCTTCATAAACCTGTTTCACTGACTCTTTTTCTTCTTCCTTTAATTTTCTTCCACCTATCTCATCAATCGTTACATTGATGCTTTCCACAACTTTGTTGAGCATTAGATTGTAACATTTGTATGTTTTCCTTGTAGTTGAGTAACCAACAAGTACACATTTGTCTACACAAGAATAAATATTTCCCATTCTCCCATCTTCTCTTTTGATGTAGCATTTGTTTCCAAAGACTCTAAAGTGCTTCACATTTTCTAGTCTTCCTTTCCATAGCGCATAAGGATTTTTGTCCTTGTTGTTCCTGAGCATTAGTCTATTTTGAATGTGAACTGTTGTATGCACTGAATGTGTCCAAAAAACATATGTCAACTTGGAATCCATTAACATTGTTCGAGCTATTTCCTGTACTGTCTTGATCTTTCTTTCGACGATCCCATTCTATTGAGGTGTTCTAGCAACGAAGAATTGCCTTTTTATACCATGCTTGCTACAAAAATCCATAAATTCCTTTGAAGTAAAATATCCTCCATTATCAGATCTCAAGCACTTGATTGTTGAATCCATTTCATTTTCAACCATTTCCTTGTATACCTTGAAGTTTTCAAATGCTTCTGACTTATTCCTGAGAAAACAAACTACAGTCATTCTTGTATAATCATCAACCAATAACATAAAGTATTTCTCACCTTTTAAACCCTTTGTTCTAGTTGGTCCAACTAGATCAATATGCATAATTTCCAGTGGTCTTGTTGTTGAGTATTCCTTTTATTTGAACCTGGTCTTTGATTGCTTTCCTCATTGACAATGCTTGCATAAAGTGTTAGTTGGCTTCGTGATATGGGGCATTTATCTGACTGCTTCCTTTTTGTTGACTTTAATGAGGTTATCAAAGTTTATGTGACCTATTCTTCTGTTCCATAGACAAACTTCATCTTCCTTCCCTAGACAACATTTTTCATTTCCAATTTCACTTAATACATATATTTTGCTTGAATTTCTTACAATTGTTGCAACCAATTTGCCCGAACCTGCTTTTCTTATGTCACATTTTTGTGAATCAAACATAATATTGTGACCTTGGTCACACATTTGAATTACACTTAGAATATTATGTTTCATATCTTCCACTAGTAGAACATTTTTTCCTTGGTATCCTTGTTTCCAATTCTAACTGTGCCCTCTCCAATGATTCTAGCTGAGTCGTTGTTTCCAAAGGAGACTGATCCATCTCTTTCCTTTCTCAATGTTAGAAACTTGTATTCATCACTTTTCATGTGCTTTGAGCAAGCACTATCAACATACCGACCACATTTCTTATTCTTATGTTTTACAACGAGTGTGCATTCTTCATTGATATATTGATTCTACTTTCTTATCCATGTTCTCTTCCGAGGTTCTTGTCTATGACTATTGTTATTCTGTTGTGATTCTCTAGGAGGGACTGTCATTCTACAATATTTGGCCATGTATCCAAAGTTGTTTCACTTGTAGAATTCCACTTCAGTGCTCAATGATTCAAACCTATTGTACCTTCTTCTCTGTGTTTCACTGGGCCTTATTGGATAAACATTTTGTGTATGAATTTCAAAGTTGTTTATGTTCCTGCTATTAGATCTGCAATTTACAAGTTTATGTCCAAAATTATTGCATTCATAACATAAACCAAAAAATATAGTTTGATACCTGGGAGTTGAAGATATTCTAAAAGGAGCTACTCTTCTGAATCCTTCTTCTTCTTGAGGCCTGTTTGTTTTTTACTATTGTTGATTCTGAAATCTGAATCTTCTTGGTGGAGGAGTGTCCCCGTGATATTCCTTGTAGAAATTCCTATCCCCTCTGACTGTTTCTGCATAGAGTTTTGGATATGTTTATTGATCTGTCATTTTGGAGCTTGATCCCTTTTCTGTCTGATTGTATCCAAGTCCAAACTTGTCATGATTAGGCCTCTGAACGTTGATAATGTCATCCAAAACTTTTGAGTTGTTACATATTTTTCTTTTGAAGAACCTTTCTCAATGTGAAAATCTATGCTTCCAAATTTCCAATGATCCCGTCTCTTTCTTCTTATTGTTATTTGAGTGCTTCTTCAATTATTTTATCTTCTTCTATTTGAACCTTCAATTTCGTGATCATCTCCTCTATTTCTTGAGTGTCTTCTTTCTTGTCTAGTTCTGCTTGGAGCTTCTTTTTTTTCTTCTTTTCTCTTTTTATAACTTCTATAACACTCAACAATTCTTCTCGATAGTCAAATTTTGCCTCTTCATATTCTTCTTCGGTGTCTTCTTTATCAGAATCTTCTATATCCATGAATATAACTCTTTCTGTCTCACTTTCACTGACTCCGTCTTCATATGATGAGGAGTTGTCTTCTTTGGTGCATAAACTTTTCTTTAAGACTTTATTTTTGGTTCTTTTGCCTTTATATGTTTGTTTACTATTTGAATCATCTTCATCATTTATTTTCTTTTTCTTATGAGGAAATTTGTTATCAAAATGACCAATACCATCACAATTAAAACAAATCAATGGAATCTTACCTTTTATATCTGCCGCTAGTTCCATTTTTCAATCTTCTGAGAAAGTTGGCCACTTCTTCATCGTCTTTTGAGATGTCACTGCTACTGCTATATTCTTTTTCTTTTTGCTTTCCCTTTTTCTTTGACCTTTTGGATTCTTTGAATGATGCTTCTTTTATATCTATATTTTCCTATTCGGTTCTCATTTCATAGGTTGTGAAGATTCCATGTAGTTCATCCATGCTTATTGAGTCTAGATCTTCTCTTTCTTCTAGTTCTAATATCTTAGGATCAAATCTAATTGGAAGAGATATTAGTACCTTTAGTACACCAATATTTTTTACATGGAAACCTGTTGTAGGAGAACACCACATAATGTATTTTCTTATTTGTCTTTAAGAATTATATTAATTGGAAGCACCAACTTCCTTTATTTACCAGTTGCAACTGGAAGGAGGCTCTGACCCCCTATTTTCAGGCTACAACCCAAGGGAAGATCCAACTCCCCAATTCTATGGATACAACTAAAAGGAGGGTAAAACCCCCTATGTTCTCCGGATACAACCGGAAGGTGGATACAACCACCTATCCTTTCCCTGTCCAACCGATTTGAAATATAAGTGCCAAATGTAAAAACTGAACATGTCACTGTCACAACCTGTTCTGTCAAATCTGTCACTGAGAAACCTATCAATGTATACTCATCAACCAATCTGATCTGATCACATATACCTCAAACACTATACCATAAGTATGTACCTCAAACCATGTGCTAGAACCTCACTGTTATACAACCTCTATCTGTACAAATAACTTCAACAACATACCTCAACCAAAATCTCTCAAACATGAACTAATAATAAACTTCAATAGATCTTCCTCAAATCAACTTTACAACAAGCCCTAAACTTCCAAGAGGGAATCTAACAGATTTACAAGCAAAAGCCTCATCCCAACTCATAAATTCAACACTACACATATGAAAACCATACTTTTTTTCTTGTAGTGTTCTGCTGTCGCGATTTTTCTTCCTTACTTTTTTTGGCACGGTTTTTCTACCATGATTTTTCTTCCGCACTTTTTATGCCACGATTTTTCTACCGCAGTTTTCCTACCGTGATATTTCTGCCGTAGTTTTCCTGCCACGATTTTTCCGTGGAATTTTTCCCGCCGCATTTTTCTCTCTCAAAAATACCTGCCCAATTAAACCTTCACAAAATAGATATTCAATGATATTCAATAGATGCTAATGGGAGAGTCTTTCTCTCTTATTTATACTTCCATGTATATTCCTTAAGGGGTTACCTTCTAACCAAATTAACCCACTTTCCTTCTTTTAAGGCTAACCCACTTCTAACCACTTGTCCACTTCTAACTCACTTTGCTACAAATAATAAATTCTCCATTTCTGGTTGCAACTAAATTATTTTTAATTATTTTCTTATTGCAACAGCTTAACCCATGACTAACTCCTAGTTTCACCCACTTGACTAGTCAAATTCTTCTAGGAGCTTCTATAATTAATTTGACTTCTTTGACCTTCTAGATAACTCATGAGGGTTCTCCACTTCACAAGTCCATAACTCTCTAACTCTGAGGAGTTATGTGACATTCCACATATCACAGGAAATGACATGACATGTACTATCCATCTAGAATAGTCTTACCTACAAATATATTAAACTTCATACCATTATACATCAATCAAACTGAAGTCCCTTAATCATACTATTGGGGCTACCAAAATTTGATACTGGACTTGCTTCAAGGGTTGATATCAATGAAAACCAACCTAATTAATCAACAGCCCCATGGTATTTCAAAACCAAATGCCGCTCATAATATTTGATACCCAGCTTGGTGCACAAGGTATGGAAGGTAATTGTGAACTTTGACAGTTCTTAGCCCCTCTCTTGACACAATGTGGTCCATATTGGTTGTCATAGTTAACAACAGGGTAATATTGTTCCTTGACCACATCCAAAAAACAATCCCAAGTGGGCTCAACTCCATATATTCTATAATCCTCTATGGAACTTTGCTTCCAATAAGTTTCCCACCAATGTTTAACACAGGAGAGAGCCTTAAGGAGTACGAAGGTGATATTTTCCCTATTAGAGAAATAACCTTTTGGAAGATTTAACTATTTCTCTAGGGAATCTAAATATATCTGGCCTTCAAATATGGGAATATAAAATTAACTTGTACCTTGAAAGGTGAGGTGCCTCCAAAGTGGCCGCTTGATGAAAATGCGCAAGTTGTTATCGAAAGGGGTTGAAGGATGTGGGAAAAATTCTCCATCATTTCTTCCCTCTGTCGCATGAGAGATTTCTTAAGAAACATATTAATAGAATCGTCTGCTCTGTCGTTTTTCTTTTCTTCTGCCATGGAGGGTTTCTTGGGCATGTGAGAGGGATTTTCCTCTAGAGAGACGAGATCTAGACGCAACTTGCTATACTCAGACCTCGTTGGTGACATGCACTGATAAAAATGATCAAGAACAACCTACTCTGATACCACTGTTGGCACAGGGAAAGACCCAGGGTTTAACGCTTCAACAACGCACCAACAAAACCCTAACTACTGACCCTTTCGTCAACACCTGTGAAGCAGATAAAGTCTCACTCGAGGTAGAGGCAGGGGTGGTGTCAGGACTCAAGTGTCTACAGCCTAGTTGGGACACAAATCTATGATCACAATACTTAATAGAGCAGTTAGCAGTTAACATTCATCGATATTTAACTCTTATTCACATTGTAGGTTGAAACCCTAGTTATAGAGCAACGAAGTATTCAACAAGATCTAATACATCCAACACTTAGAACATATAAATAGATCATATCTATCATTCATTCACATTACTAAGCACTAAGCTATTATATCAGATGCATCTAACATATATCATTTCACTAAGCATAAATCACATCAATAACATGACAACTATAATGTACAAAGCAACCACAACACATGATATATGTGGTTCACCCCAGTGTGGGGCTATGTCCACCAACTCTTCTCTTATTTATTGTCTTCTTTCAATCTTATACAAGCACAGAGCCACAATAACCCACTCCGCATAGGACAAGAGATATTCATGCACCTCACCAGATCTTCCTTCCCTGAGCTAGGTTTGAGCACACACTACTAAAATTTTCGACGACCACTTGCGATGAAAGTTGCTAAGGTCCTAACCCACACATAGGTAGATCAATGTATTCGGATGTAATAAAGGTCAATATTAATAAGACCTTTCAATAGAATAGAATAAGGCGGATGTAAGAAGACCTAATAGAAGATTCCACTTCTAGAAGGATCTTCCTCTAGATGCTTCTCTTAATAGACACATTTAGTATAAATAAGGGTCGAGGGTATGAAAACCCTAGCTTGGAGATTATTGTAACAGAGCGCTGCTCGACTAGAGGTTGCCCCCTCAAAGAGGCCTGTGAACATTGCTATCTGAATCAAAGTGTTATTTCTGTTGCTATTTCGTATATCATTTCTGTGTATTGTGAAGATTATGCTGGATATTTTACTGTTATTCTGTCATTTCTAGCATTTCATTTATGTTCTGCATATTTTATATATTTGGTATCTTGCAAGTGGTATCAGAGCACTTTCCTTGGCATAAATTGTTGGTATTTTTTTTTCAGGGTAGAGACGTATTCCGACGTCTTTAAGCCACAGAGATCTGTCGTTACGCGCATAAACTCGCGGTTGAGGGATTCAAACATGCAGGAAATACAAGTGGTTCTTAAGCGCACATTTGTTGGCCACCCTTGTAACCCCTGTTGGTACCCCTTCGGGTGGTAGCGCATCAGACAACACCTATGTACAGATCAGCCTAGATTTTCTGAAGCCCTCTTTAGATAAACCTATCGGCCATCGGACTGCTATAATGTCACCGAGAACAACACTCGGGAAGATACTCTCTAGTACCTGGGTAGTCGAGTAGTATGGCTAAGGGTATGGTCTATCCTCCTTAGTTAGTGCCCTGAGATATTGGGCCGAGTACTACTGTTGGACCCCGCACGTATATCAGAGAG
>ML825003.1:27219-46888 GCA_009831015.1 Picea engelmannii
TTTCTGTATGCAATGGAACATATATGTGTAACAGAACATGAATAGGACAGAAAGAATGCCATTTGCTTAACAAAAGTCTTCAGGAGAGTAAACAATGTCTTCAAGAACCAGCAAGAAAATGTTATAAATCTGGAGCCCAACATGTAACTCGCTCATCATCTGGTTTTTGAAGTGTGCACCATGGTCACTGACAATGGCACGTGGTACACCAAAACGAGTTATGATGTGGTTGAAGAGGAAAAGAGCTGCAGTACGGCCATCATTCAGGAAGGTAGGCATAGTCTTAGCCCATTTGGTGAAGTAATCAACGACGACGATGATGTAACCGTGCCCCCCGGCTGAGGTAGGATTACACTGCATGAAATCAATGCCCCATTTGGCAAAGGGGCCGATGGCGATAATTGGGTGCAGCATCATCGGGTGGTTGCGTGCCTTCTTGTTAAAGATTTGGCAGGGTGGGCATTTCTTGACAGTCTCGATACAATATTTGAAAATCGAGGGCCAAAAATAGCCGGCACGTAGGATTTTTTGGGCTATGGCCATTCTGGAAAGGTGGCCGCCACAGGTGCCAAGGTGACAATCATTCAAAACGCGTTCAGCCTCCTCGTGAGTCAAACATCGCCGAAGGATGGTGTTGATACCACGGTGATACAAAGTGTCGTCGAGGATGATATAACGACGAGAGTGATGACGAATGCGTCGACGCTCTTCATGAGAGATGTTGGGCTGAAAACATTGTGTTTGAAGGTAGAGGAGAATGTCTCCATAGCAAGGATTAGAGGTTATGATTAGGAAGAGAGATTCATCGAGGAGAGAATCTCTAGGTTCGATGTTTTCATCGGCATGAGGAAAAGCACAGATGAGCTCGGCAAACACCAGGGATTTTTTGGCTTTCACCTTCGTAAACTCAAGATCGAATTCTTGAAGAATGAAAATCCATTTCGAATATTTGCCCCCAAGTACTTGACGTGTCAGGACGTGGTACATGGGGTTGGAGTCTGCGATTACCGTGGTGGTGTGTAATAAGATGTAATGGCAGAACCTTTGGACAACGATGACAGCTGTCAGAGCCAATTTCTCAACATGCGAATATCTGAGTTCGGGTCCAGATAAACTCTTGCTCAGATAGTAAATCACATGTTCTTCGTCGTTGGAGTCTTCTTGGACTAACACCATTGCGATGGTGGAAGTAGAAGCAGCCAAGTAAAGGATATAATCCTTTGTATATTCAGGTGGATGTAACAAAGGTGCATGGGTCAAAGCATGCTTGAGAGCGTCGAATGACCGTTGAGCTGTGTCATCCCAGATGAAAGGGACGTTCTTTTGCAGTAACCGCATAAATCCTTTAGTGATCTCGGCATAATTGCAGATGAAACAGCGAAGAAAGTTTGCTTTGCCTTGCAAACTTTGGAGTTGGGTTAAATTGGTGGGTGGAGGTAAGGCTAAGATGGCCTTGATCTTTAAGGGGTCCACCCTAATCCCATATTTGGAGACAATGAAACCGAGGTGTCGGTCGGATTCGACAGTGAAAATGCATTTGTGTGGGTTCAGACGAATACGGTAGAACCTACATCGCAGAAAAATCGCGCGTAAGTGATCAATGTGATTCGATTGATTTAACGAATGTGTGGGTAGATCATCAAGATATGGTTCTGCGATATGTTTGATGTCGTGAAAAGAATACGACATGGCTCTCTAGAAAGTGGCTCCATCATTTTTAAGGCCAAAAGATAGCTTTCGGTAGGTGAAAGTTCCCCAAGGGCAGATGAAGGCTGTCTTGTGTTGATCTGTAGGCAAGATTTCAATCTGGTTATATCCAGAAAAGCCATCCATGAAAGAAAAGATTATGCTCCCCGTGCAGTTATCAATGATTTGGTCGATGAAGGGAGTAGGGTAGTTGTCCTTAGGACAAGCTTTGTTGAGATCTCTATAGTCAACGCAAACACGGATGGTCCCTTGTTTCTTAGCAACCGAGATGAGGTTGGAGACCCATTCGGTTAAAGGGATGGGATAGATGAAGCCATATTTTAGAAGTTTTTCAACTTCTGCCTTTATAGCTGTGACTTTCTTGGGATGAACCGGGCGAATCTTTTGCCAAATCGGTTTCGCGTCAGGGTAGGTTTTGATTTCATGTACAACGATCGAAGGATCGATCCCTGACATTTCCTCGTAACTCCATGTGAAGACATTGCGAAATTCCTTGAATAAAGCAGTGTAAGAAACCACTTCATCAAGTGTGCAATTAGCACCAAGGTTGATATTTTCCATGACACCTTCTTTGATTGAAATGTCAATCGTGGCCGTAGTAGAGATGTTACCCATGTTCCCCTCAGAGAGAGTATCTGTCATGAGGATAGGATATTGTGGAGCTTCGATAACATCGGGGGGGAAGACAGATCATATGTCTTCGATTTCTTCCAGAAGTGGGAGAAAAGAAGATCGATGGTGGTTGTCATCCCAGGGTAGATCATCAATGCTAAGCATTTCCATGATAGATTCGTCCGAAGGAAAAATATGGGAAATGTAATCGATGATAGATGATAGGGAATCTAACCAAGAGGGCACCGAATAAGTATCGGGTGCCAATGGATGTGAATTGTTCGACGAGGGAGAGGTAGATTCAATAGCTACGTATGCGGCCTCGGCAGGGCTTAGTGGCATTGTGTCATCGAGCACATCGAATTCCAAAGGACTAGTCACAATCCAGGGGTTAGATGATTCCAAGGATTGATAAGGCAAAGTCGAGATCATATTGACAACAACAATATGATGTGAAGTAGGTGGAAGTGGTGTAGGGAAGGTACCCATGAGGTTAGAATCTTTCAATAATCCAACACCAACGCTTTCATACGTAACTGGGTGGTCTCCCAAAAAAGGAATATTGTTGGTAGCAGGGATGCGAGCGTCGGGTGTGCAGAAATCAAGCTAATCATTGGTAACAATTTTGCCTTGATGGGGGAATTGTACACATCGAAACACCGATGAGGCGATGATAGTCATCGCGTAGAACCAACTTCTTCCAAGTAATAGGTTGTAATCGAGGGGGGCATCGACCACCTCGATGTCAACAGTAACAGTTTTGTCGCCCAACTGAACGGCTAAGGATTGTAATAATCTGTGAGGATGAAAACCTCATCCATCAAAGGCGTGTAACATGGTAGCGAATTTGTTAAGGGCGGGTGATTTCAAGCCTTTCCAACAGGCTAGGGACATGACACAGGTGGAGGCTCCCTCATCTAGGATAGTCCGGTGGATTTGTTGATTGTGAACAACCACATCGATTTGGAATGCTACCTGGTGGGAGATTCGCGGTTGATGATCATCCAGATTAAACGTGAGGTAGTTTGATGACTCAGGGTTGAAAGCGCCAATAGCGGCTAAGAGTGTTCTACGTTGGTTGGGACAGTGTTGTAGAACTTCCAAGGTGGACATGGCACATGGGGCTTGGGCCAAATCTTCTACGATATTATAGTTTTGGGCAGCCCATGAATTAGGATTGAATGTAGATTTCCGGATGGTGCTCTTAGGAGGGTGTAGGATGGAGTCAAAAGACGGTTTCTCAATCTGGAGTGGCCCGGATGGAGGGTTAACAGATGGAGGATTGGAGGAGGATGGTAATGGGTCTGACACAAAACCGTTAGCGATCTTCAGCTTGTCAGGTTTAACTGGTGTGTCATATGTCATAGAGCGAGTTGTTAGATTAACTTCATTAAACATGTAAATGTGGGCACTTGTCAAGGCCTCATCATGGGGTTGGTTGGAACTTCTCCCCACCATGGGGGTTTGTGCAGCCAAGGATTGTTGCTGCGAAAAAGGCTGAGTGAGCACAGCGGGTTGTGAATTTCCCTTGAAAAGTTTGGCCACTTCATCGCGATGTGGGCAGTATCGAGTGTAGTGATCGTCACCACAAATGAGACATGGGAATTTTGGTTTTCATTGTGGTTGTTTTCCGGCAGTAGGGGTTTGAGTTTAGGTCTTGGGTTGCTCGTTGTTGTTGTTCTTCTTTGGTTTGTTTCTCACTTTATTCTTGCCCCCAAGCTGTTGTGAAGGGGTTGACTGGACCGCATTCATATCAGAAACCTGAGTTTGAGGTGGGGTAGAAGAGGGTGCAGTCGAACTGGGGGCAGCCATGGAAGCGGGCCACTGGATTGTTCCAGTAGACTGGGTAGTATATTGAGTTTTGACGGAGCCAATAAATCCATCTGCATGCGAAGCAGTTGATGGTTTGGATGGGTCATTAGTGGCACGGATATCATTTGGTATCAACTCATATAGAGTACTGGATTGTGAATAGACTAATTCTAAGTACTGAGCCCGAGCGATGGCTTCTTCCTCGGTGACTATGCCACCCATGGCAACATCACGAGTGATCTGGGGCAATAGTGATTTCGTGAACCATTCTGCTAACAATTGGTCAGGAATGACTGCTTTGATTAGCTTTCGTCGTCGTCTCCATTCATGGATATGATCGGAGATATGTATGGAAGTTGTCTGACGAAGAGAGGTTAATAGTTCAGTACCCGTCTCGTATCGAATGGGTAGTTGAAAGTGTGTGAGGAAGGACATGGCAAGGGAGTTGAAGTCGTGAAAGGATGCGCGTGGTAATTCAATATACCATTTCACTGCGGAACCTGTGAGTGTTCGTTGGAAAAGACGCAAACGAATCAAATCATCCATGAGGGAGTTGGATGAACACCACAAATGGAAGGTMATCACGTGATTGTTTGGGTATTCTCCAGGCTTTCCATCAAATTTTGGGATATCAGAAGGAAGTTTAGCTGGGATAGCTGGCCAAACCGAAGAATGATAAATGGGATCATTCGTTAACCGAGACAAGTTTGGGAGGTCCAGGGTGGCTAGAAAAGGTAGTTGTCGGTTAAATTGTGGGTAATGCTGGTGTGGCAAAGGGACACCATTGGGGCCCAATACTGGGTTATCTGGATAATTATAACTCGTGGGCACTCTCATGTGAGGTTGGTTTTGACCAAGGTACATAGGATTTGAGGTGTTTGGAAAAGTATTTGTGAGCGGAGGGTAACCAGATGGGTTTTGTGGATTATAGGGTGGGTTTTGCATTTGTCCATAAGGGGGTTATTGCGGAGTCTGAACATTTTGTCCCGTGGAGGCATGCGGATTTCCTTGAAAAGGGATTCTCCACGGGTTGGGTGCGGCGGACACAGTTTTTCCTTGTGGTTGATGGTGTACTCCGGATTGAGGCTGCCCCCCGAATGAAAATTTTCCTCTGATGGGAGGATGCCCCCTAGCATTAGGGTTCCCTCCGAATGGAATTTGTCCTCCGCAGGGAGGATGCCCCCGAGTTTGAGGTAGAGTTCCCAGGATCTGAAAGCCAGATGTCAATGACAGACCGGTGCCACCGATTAGGTTAGGGCCACCAAGACCAGTCCCTCCGGGTTTTTGGATAGGTATGGAACTTCCCGGTACAATTTGGGTAGTGGTTTGGGCAGTGGTGGTAGTGGAAGCATTCAATGCCATAAATCCAAAAGGGAGTGTAGGTCTTGGTGTTACAGTTGTGCCAATCGAGACTTGATTAATTACCGCATTACTGGCAGGGATAGTCGGAATGTGCAGGGCCATTGTTGAATGGGCTATCTAGAGGGGAATAGTAGACCTTGGGCCAACAGATGGTATGTTCGGACCAACGGTTGGTGTGGCTGTAAAAGTGGTAGTACCGGTGAAATGATTTGGGGGTACAATATAGGAAAAGGGTGCATCGACACCTTCTCCTGTTCCATAAAGATCTCGCACAAAGCGTGGTGGACTCCGAACAACGTCCACAATCCAAAAGGGGTCACTGGCTAAAGGGTTCTAAGAATACCTAGCCGGAATGTCAGAAGGATGGATGACCACAAATTCTCCAGCGGAATTTATGTGGAGGATATATCGTTCGCATCCCTCCGGAATGCGATAAGCTTCTGGAGATTCTGAGACAATTCGAAAATTCTCCAGAGGGATGGGAACTTCTTCTTGGGAAGTTGTAACATTATGAACCTCGCTCTCTTGAGGAGATTCCTCCATAGAATGAGGGGGTAAAGGGGTGTTTCCTTCCATATTCTCTGGAGGAAGTCCCTATAGCCTCTGCGAGCGGCGTGGAGGGTCAATGTTGGTGGAGAAGAGTCGGCGAAATAAATCTTTGGCTAACTAACGAAATGAAACAACACACACTAAAAAAATATAAGAATCACAACCAAGCAAACATGACCTTCTTTTGATGACCGTACTAGTTGGTGATGAAATCCAACGTCGCGTGATCAAGTCCAGAAGGGGTGGGGATAGGGTAGAATAGTTACAATGGAGACCTGCTTAACAGACTTATGCCTTGGTGCAAGCTTCCACTCAATAATTGTGGATTTACCCTCCTAGTAGCCCGAGTGAGTTTGACCAATGTCTGCTCTAGGTACAGTGAGACTTCCCGTCACTTTCACCTTGTGTAAGACCCTAAAGATTATGGCCACTAAGGTTACCAATTCGCAGTCAGCCCCTGGGCGGGAATAGTCGACAGTCTAATCCGAATGTATAGGCAGGGTATCAAGCCCGAAACCAACTAAAAGGCTTCCATGCAGTAATTGTGGATTTACCTCAAAGTGATCCCCATAATACAATCTGACCACCACAATCAGTTAAACCATGGAGGGTTAGTCCCCGTAGCTTACCCAAATGCGACCTCGTGCGTAACCCCTGTGTGAGAGGGGGATCCCAGGCAGACTTATACGATAACTAGATTTGACTCTCCTTAACTCAGGATGCTACTGTTTGCTTTAGAAACTTTGGAGAGTTATGCTCACAGCCCTAATCCAAAGTACTAAGCCTAGTCTACTGTTGGTGGAGGATCCTAGAAAAGAAAACGTTCTAAATAACTTTTAATTAGCGTTGATTTTTTGTGGCTATTCTTTATGCAAAGGGGTGCATGGAAGTGAAACAAATGGAATTATGACTCAGACCCAAAGAGTGTATCAAATATGATAAGTAGTCATTTCCTTTCGATGAACATCTATCTAAGGGAGAGAGGAAGTTCTTTCACTAATCCAGCACAAATAAGGAGTGTCCTCAAACGATTCTTTTCTCAATCAAATCCTGATGTAATGTAAAAACTTTTAAATGCCTTATAATATGCGCAATCAATCATGAAGATATCTTTTATTGTTTGCGTATGGATGATGATCAATACAACACAATGCTTTTCTTGCTAATTATCTTCTTGGTATGAATGAAAACCAATCTAGCACAAGCAAAAGTCACACAAACAATACACCCTTTCGTAGCAATCCAAACAAAAATGTGAAAGAAAAGAAACAATCAAAGAGAAAAACAAACTTCACACCCAAAAGCAAAAGTTGAAGAATAATGACCTTGACCGAAATCAAGACAAAGAGGTCTGTAGGCCTTTGATGACCTTACCAGGGTTTTTACTCAGCTGATGAGAAGAGAAAAACAATGCATGGGTTTCGAATTTCACTCAATAGGGAAAAACTGAATGAAAATGGTGAAGAAGGCTACAAGATCCAACTAATGAGATGTTTCTTCTTCAAAAAGACCGATTTCAAGGCTGAAAGGGAAGAAAAGTTGACTCACTAGATCACTCAGCAAAAGAGACACAGAGGCAAACCCTGAAAAAGGCAGTTCTGGAGGGTTTTTTGGCCAAAGAGAGGCTGGCGCTCTGTTTCCAAGGGAAAGGAGCATTATAGTGCTCTGTGCAGAGGTATGGGGGAGTGTTGGCACTCTGTTAACACTAGGACAGGGGCGCCAGGGTCTAAAATCCCCAGAAATGTCAAAAAATTCCAAAAATTGGGATTCAAATTTGACAAGTATGCTGAGTGTGATAAGGTAAGGAGCCAATCAGCTCACAAAAATAATCAAAGAGGAGTGAACCAGGTATGAAACAATCAAGGGATAGAACTAGGTCAATGAGGAGAAAAATCCAAACAAGAGGTTTCGATTTGAGGCTATTTCCCCAGTACGGTCGCCAGTTTCTATTGTAGGAAAATCTCCCTGCAGACAGGTAGATCGCCTCTAGAGCTTGACCTTAACTCTAGACAGAAAATGATTAACATGGACACTGACTTCCTTTCAAATCTATCTAAACTAACACATGAGAAGGAAGGATGACAAAAGTACCCTTTTATTGACGTTTGTCCCTGCACGCTCCGAGTTGCGCTCCAATCCTTTGCTCCTCGCTGAGTTCTGCGGACAAGACAAGATACAACCACTTCCTACTCTATTGATATTAGCTTGAAAACATATCTATCAACTAATGATAAGTTCATGTGACATTAGACACAAACTAGAAAGAAACAGGCCAAGCGTTTCATATTGATAAGAATAACGACAATAGTAATTATAATCATAGATGTGAATGCGACAGCTTCGTCAAGTCCTCTTCGTCTAAACCTTGCCTGAAAACTCCACAACCTGGATAACAGCAGCTTCACTGATCACTCTCCTTTGGCTGACTGTGAGTTTCTTCCAAGATCATAAGTTTCATATCTTCAATTCTTCCCCCTTTCCACCATCATAGATCATGTTTATATAGGTTAAGAGGAGCTTAACCTCTTGAGTCATATTTAGAACTAGTTGGGAACCTTCTCCTTAGATTAGGGATCTCTTGATGAAACCAAGAATTCGAGCACAATTGCCTCCTAATCTCGAAAGATCTTCCCCTTAGTCTCCTCAACGGGTCAAATACTGCCTCAGATTAGGTAGTGCTCCCTTAGAAGGGGCATCAGAGCACTGTAGCGCTCCTTGGTAAGCTTTAGGGAAGCGCCAGCGCTCTCAAGATGAGCATCGCTCCTTCAAAGGGGGATGGGAGCATTATAATGCTCCCTGAAGCCTTGTAGGGGAGCGCCAATGCTTCTGGAGCTGAAGTAGGGGAGCGCTCCCCCTCAAAACCTTTGTTTCAGGGTTCTTTTCAGGTGTCAAGAGTTATTTGACTTCAGTACACTAGTTCTCCTCCTTCAAATCAGTCATGTAAGATGTTATGAGTGCCTCCTTAGTGTTGTTGACGTGGCAGTATGTCTGAACATCATTTGCGACACTAGTGACCAACTTGCGACACTTGCGAAAGTTGTAGGGAAGATGCGACACTTACGGTGATCGAGAGGGACATGCAACACTTATCCAGCTGAGCAATTTTGACGTGTAACAAACGTGTGCTAAGTGGAACTCATGCGGATCCAGGAAGATAAGTGTCAACCTTGGTGCATGCAGTTAAAACTCATGAGTCAGTCATGTTGGGGTTGCTCTCTCATTCTTCGATCCTTTGCCTGAACTCACGAGCCTCTACGTATTCCGTCGGCATAACCTTGCACATCTGAGAAACCAGAGGGAAGGGAGAAGGCAACCTATGGGTCCCGTGAACCCAGGTTTATCCACACTACAAATACGAGTTCGTGCCTTAACCATTTTAGTTGTTGTCTTATGTATTACTTGAGTCGTGTTGTGTCTCAGTGGGACTGTTTCCATTTTTGGATGTCCATGCACAAATTTCACTGTAGCTGTTGTCACCCATGAGTTAACTGAATGTTGTTGATGTTTTATTATATTTACCTTGCGGGAATTGAGTAGTAACTTATTGAAGAGGTAGGTTCTCAGGCCTGTGAGAAACTCTCCCAGGTGAGAGAGTTTGCCAGGAAGTGGTTTTCTCCCCGAGAGAGTCCAGCACCAGCTACAGATCTCTGAGAATTCCTGATCTGGCCTGTTGCTGAGACCTAGAGAGGGAGGTGAAGCAGCCGATAGACTATGTGACATTGTAGGTGTATACTCCTGGGTGGAACAGGCATGTGGGGAATGAGAGTCTGTGAGTAGTGGGTGTAATAAGGCTCCTGGAGAGAATTATTTTGCTTCCACTATGTAGTTTTCCTATAACCTCAGCCTAGTCTAGGATTCCCTTACCCAAGGTGGAGCCTAGTCCCAACTCGGGGGTAACCCACTACTGAGCGTGATGAGAAGTGTGGTATAAGGTTGGGAGGTTCGTCAAAGGTTTGCACGTAGTTGGTGGAGTTACTCCAGTTTAAAATATAAGTATCATTTATGTGCTTAATTTATATGCTATGCATGTTTGTGATGCTTGTATGTTTTCATGTATTCCGCTACATGTATGAATTGTTGTTAATTCTGTTTAAGTCTGTATGATGGAAGTAACTCTATGTTAAATGTGTTAATTTGATTTAATGCATATTATATATAAGTTTTATTCTCCAATAGTGGCATTGCCCGGCCTGTGGGTGGTTAGGGATGTTACAAAATGGAATCAGATCATGGTTACAAAACTGAGCCTGGATGTGGCATGGTAGTGGAAGTTGAAGCAAGAGTTTCAGAAGTAGTTGTTTTCAAAATGGACAAAACTCAAGTTATGACCCAAGGTTTCAATGTGGAGCCTCGATGGGTTGGATAAGTGGTCATTGGACCCAAGGTTTCAAGAGGAAATTGTGTCTGAAGGACCAATTTTGAACCTCAGAACCTTCCTGAGTGCCAAGAAGTTACCTTGGTCATGTTATGAAAATAAATAGGAGTCACGGTGTTATAAAACCACGACAGAAGTGGTATTGGACCACATAGTAATGTGGACCTTAGGATCTGTTTCAGAGAAGGATAATCCTTCATGATCGTCAGATCTGGTAATGTTGCCAGGCAGTTAGTCATGAATTCCTTTGGAAATCCGCAGAGTAACAGAGTATGTTCTACGTCATAGGATCTGTTAAGAAGGAAGAGAAATCCCTTACGACCATTAGATCTGGGGAAGGTGCAAAGGAGTTAACCTGGAAGCCCTTCGGACTTCACATCTTCGGTGAAGTTTGATGCCAGAAGCAAGAGAAGGGCCGAAGCCCAAAACTATGAAGTGACATGGCATGGTGATGTCACTTGGTTTGACATGGACACATGGGTTGTGAGCCACGTGTCAAAGGGTTTTGAACCCAGGGAATTTTGAAATTACATATGGAACGTGATGTGTAACACCCATCTGATTGGGCCATGAGTCAGCCACTAGTGTTCTACCATGTGGCACTCTATATGAACATGGTTAGTCGGGTCGAGGTTATGTAACGAATTTAAGGGTCGGAGGACCCACACTAGCATTGATCACTATACATCAAGATCAACATCCCGGAGGCAATGTGGGGATCCAAGTTTCATGGGAGTTAATTCTCCAAGGCGGTCCCATAATCCAAACCCCGGTTTCACTGAGGGGTTACATGTCAGTGTCAAAAGAATTGTGGGATGAAAGGCGGGTTTCTCCAAACCACCGTTGCATGCCCTCGTAATTGGAAAATGTTAAGTGATGTGACATAATGACGTCACCAAAGGTGATTGGGAATGTTCAAAGATTAATAGTTTGGATCTGTCAATGTGAGATCCTCTGAAGCTCTAAAGTCTCGAAGACCTAAAGACCCAGAACTTAGACAATTGAGGTTCCATAGTAAGTGTCAGCCTTCGAATGTTGAGTAGACGTGGATGGTTGATCCTCCCTACTTCACGAGTTCAGTAATCTATAACTCTGAGAGATTGTTGTGTGGTGCTTTGAAAACTTCCGAAGCTAAAGGCTCGAGTAAGAACCTCATGATCTAGCGCTTGGTCATGGCCCATGATCACATGGATTAGGGATAGAGAGAAAGGGGCTAGTGCCCAAAAATGATCATGGAGCAGAGAAGAGCTTGGAAAGAAAATGAAATTTGAAAGTTTTCTCAAATCAGATTTGTTTGAATGCATAAACTGGTGAAGTATTGAATAAGTTTCAATTGTTTCTCTTCTTTTAGTTTTTGACTGCAAGCAGTGCACATTGTCGGCATGGAGCGCATTGACAAAAGTAAGTTAACCTCAAATAATCTCAGGAGAGATATCGTTGAACCTTCATCAACAGAAGTGCAAGGAGTGCACAGAAAGAACTTTGTGTTTAGTTCAAAGAGAGATAGAGTCACTGAGAACTTTCTAGGGCTCTGCCAGGTGAGCATCAAGCGAGTGCAAGTGTTCAAAGAGGGAACTCTTTATCATGTTTAGGTAGAAGAGTATCGAAGAAATATGTTCACAAAGTTTTTGAACACTCTGTAGAAAATGCTTAGCAAGGTGTTCTTTGAGTAGAAGGTTGCCAGGAGGGCACGAAGTTTTCCTTTGAAAGAAAATAGAAGGGTCGAGACCCTTAAGAGACTGAGTAAATCGAAAATATCAGAGGAGATAAATCTTATGAGAGTGAAGAAGGTATCCAAGAGGCAGACTCATAGGAGAAAGGTCAAAGGTTGAAGCCTTTGAACATTGACAAAATATTCTAAGGTAGAAGAAGTCAAAAGCTCAGTAGGAGGAGTGAAAAAAGCCATCAAATCAGTTCTGGAGAGGATTCTGGACCATTAGATTAGTGTCCAACAAATCAAAGGAAGCACAAAGAAGAGGAACATATCCCATCCATTGGGTCTGAGTGCGAAGTACCAACAACCGTTGGATCTGGAGGTAAGCGCACAAGACTTAACCCTTGTGTGCGCAAGAGAGTGGACTTGTCAAAGTCTTGAAGTCTCGAAGTGACTTGGGACCATCCATCATCAAGGAGGATAGGTGGTGTAAGATACACAACTTTGAAAGTTTGTGGACAAGGAGGAGGAGAAACAACCGAAGTAAATCTTGTTCGTTGATATGAAAGTGGACGCGTGGCACCAGATCTTGAGCTTCGAGTATGGAGCACTCTGGAGGAAAGTAGAGGGTGAAACCGCTGATGTCTCAAAGGAGATCTCAATCATTGATTGAGGAGGAGGTCGAAGGACCGTTGATATGGTCTTGGTTGGAAATATTTGATGTCTTGAAGAGAATTAGGGTCGTTGATTTGGGGAGGACGCAGGGCAGAAGATCTATCACTCCAGGAAAATTCACTCCGGAGATTTGTGTGTGTGGAGATGTGAGAACTCTCGAAGGCTAGAGATCCGAATTTCATCAGAACCGTCCAATTTTTGAGGACATGTGTCAATATATCTTCCACTTCAAAAAATTTCCATATGGGAAAAGAAAATAGTTGAGATTTGAAACTACCGAGGGTCGGAGAGCTGGAATCAACCATAGTCATTAATTTGGAAGGGAGCTACGTGTCGACAGATCGTGTATATATGGGATCACATGTGGAAGGAGGATATATAGCAATCGTTGATCAAATATCATCGCTAAGGGATTCGATATCGACAGACGAGCTATATTGTGGGGCCAGAACTTGCTCAGATGTTAAAAATCAGAGAACGGGCCACAATTTATACCATGGTTTTAAAAAAGTGATACGTGGAAGCTGGAGGTGAATTGCGGGGTGAAAAGAAGGTTGGAATAAAACCACTCTTGCCCACACCCACAATCACAGTTCTCCATGAGGTCATATCCCACATTCTTATGAAGGAAAGGCATAATGAAAAAGGTGATAGCACCTAAAACTTGGAGATTTGGAAGCGCACAGGAATAGCCCGCAGGTCTATCAGAACCTGCGCCTAAAGGAAAAAGGGGGCCTATGTATAATTGTTTTGGGTTCAATCATGAGCCTGAAGAGTCAATTCGACTGAGAATATTGAAAGATCCTTTGACTGGGAGGTTAGTAGAGCCTGCTAAGGTGGGGACACTGTGTCAAAAGTGCTCAGAGCAATAATAATCATGCACAATGATCACAGTGAGAGCATAAGAAGGTTTAGGAATCCAGGAAGAATTGTAGACTTCTGGGATCAACAAGGAAAAGTTGCACATGGGAAAGAAGTTACTACAATTTATGTGGCAGCAAGTATGTTAGGACTTGTTGAGTCAGCTAGAGGAAAGAATGCTTGTGTGTTTGCAAGTGTTTTTGGTGATGTTATTGCATAAGGAGGGAAGAAACAAAGAGAGGAAGTGTTGGTTATAAGTTTTCTAAAATAAGCATGAAAGCTTCTACTACCATCAGACATTCAGGTAGTATACAATTTATTAATGGTAGTCATGTAGGTATGAGTTTTATTACTCTTTTTGTGTATTTGTTGAAAGGAAATTTAGGTAATAATTTCCTCAGCAAGAGTTATTATATAAAATCACATGATTATATTATTGAATGAATACCACTGGATGTGGTAAAGGCTCGAGGCCTATATTAATTCAAATATTTTTAGCTTTTGAATGCACACATTGACATAGTAGAATGTCATGTTAATTTGGTTATGGGGTAGTAACCAAAGAATTAAAAGATAAGAACTTGTTATAGGAATGAATGCCAGTAAGTTGGTCATGTATGAGACCAGGACCTGGTTGGATATGGAAAGGTTATGAACCACACAGGTACTAAAAGCTTCCTACCTTTAAATAAAACTTGGGTTGCAACCTTTTTTCTAACACTAATGAACACCACAAAATTATATTCTTGGTGTAGTTTTCGGGTCGAAAAGGAATACATCTAATTAATTGGGAAGAAAATAGGAAGTGTGTGGAGAACATTTCAAGACATTAGCCATAATTCCAACTTATGGATGGTGAGATACATGACTGAGATAAAGAGAATTATGTAATCCAATGCAAGGTTCACTAATTAATTATACATTGATATTTGCACTCATGCATAATAAGTGACAGAATTGTATACTAAATGCAATGGTTGAATATGTTTTGTAAGTACATGCATATATATTATTTCATGGAAATAATTGTTACTAACAGCTAAAATGTTGTTAACTCATGAAGTTGAGGACATTTCAGGGAGGTGTTAGACATTGCAACAGGAAATTTTCAAGTCATTTAGTCACATGATAATTGACTATAGGAAATTTTCTTTTTCAGAAAATTGAAATAATAAACTTACTATTATTAATTATGAACATTCATATGCATAGAATGATGAGTCATTGTATTTGGTTAAATTGTTTGGTAATTGTGATTGAATTGCTAGGTGCAGGAAATTCTAAGATCATTGCATAAGGTGGTGTACATGTTGAATTATGATGTACAGGAAATACTGACAAATTGTTGGTAGTATGCAAGATGAAGTCTTGCAGGAAAATGGTATGCAGTTTGGTGCCTATGGAAAATTACAACGATGGTTGCATTAGTAATATGACAACAACCAAGATGAATTATGAAATAGAATTTCATATTTTGGGGAAAAAGTTGAATTCCCTTTCGAACTAATTGGGGTTTCTAAATGAACTCTTTTTTGTTTTCTCACGATAACTGCATGTGGGTGATGCAGATGAGATGATGTTGATTAAAGTTAGAATGTTGACTACAAAGAGTAGCTCGGGGAAGATGTTGATTGGAAATCTATGAGGGCAGTTGGAACTCTGGGAGCCACGGTGCTCTGAGACTTCCTGAGCCAACTTGTTGCTTAAGCCCAAGGAAAGGGAGGTGTAGTAGCTGATGGACTATGCAACAGTGAAGGTGCTCACTCTTGGGGTGGGATAGACATGAGGGGAAGAGAGACCATTAGTTGGAGTGTTGTCGAGGTTTGGTACTTTGGCCTAGACCATGTGGATATGGATTGTGGACCATGGATATCTTGGGAATCCATTTCCCCGATGGATTCATAGCCCTGCTCAGGGGTGGAAGGTCTTCTCAAATCAAAATATAAGTATAATTCTCTATTTATTGTATGTTGTGTATATTGTATGTAGGTTATAATTTTATTAGAATTTTCTGTATATACATATATATACCTTGCATATATTCTTGCATTAGGTGCATCCATGACTGTACATAATGTGTTTCATGTTTCTTTTCTTAAGAAATATATACCTGATGATAATCATGTTATTGATTGGAATTTGATTCAGGTGGAGCAAGAAGGTGTCTTGCAAGTGCATCATGTGTGCATATTGTACCGGAAAAGAAAACAACTACGGAATCGAGCCATAGGGATTTTAAAGGTCCAGTGGACCTAGTACGATCCTGAGGATGTGACATGGGAGCATGAGGATGCTATGTGGGTAGAATACCCTCATCTTTTTGAAGATTTTCGAAATCTTGTTGATGTTGTGTGAAAGTTGCAGAGAGGACAATGCAAAAATAAGGGGTGGGGATTTTAATATTCCCAAGGACGAGCCCATGTTGTATTTATATATTGTAAACATGTTTTTTAGGCTGGTGAGACGAGTGTTGATAAGATGGTGAGCTTATGTGTTTATTTGACTAGAGAACCTAAGTGTTAAAGGCCAGGAACCTGATTTTGTATATGTAATTATGCAAATCATTAATAAAATACAACCGCTATGTGCAAACCGACCATGAAGAAAGAATGATGGGGGACTAAGATTCTATAAGGTTAGGTAAGGGAGGAGGATAAGTGTGTGGACCTAGGGGATAATATAGGGGTCTTACCTCTAAAGGGGATAATAATTTATTATTATTTCCTGAAGGCCAAGGTGGACATGTTGAGTGTTTTCCTAAGTTCTTGTAAAGGGAACGTCTGCTAAGTGTAACTCATGTGACTCCAGAAAGACAAGTGTCGACCTGGACACATGCAATTAAAATTGATGAGTCAGCCATGTTGGGGGTGTATCTCTTATTCTTCGATCCTCTGCCTGAACTTGCAGGCCTCTACATCTTCCCTCTGCATAACCTCACACATATGAGAAACCAGAGGGAAGGGAGAAGTTGAATTATGTGTCCTCTGAACCCAAGTTTATCCACACTGCAAAACCAATTTTGTGCCGTAACCATTTGGGTTATTGTCCTGTGTATTACTTGAGTCGAGTTGCATCTTACTGGGACTGTTGTCATCTTTTGATGTCCATGCCCAAATTTCCTTGTAGTTTTTTTCGTCTGTGAGTTAACCAAATGTTTTTGATGTGATAGTATCCTTACCTTACGAGAATTGAGTAGTAACTGGTTGAAGAGGTATGTTTTCAGGCCTATGAGAAACTCTCCCAGGTGAGAGAGTTTTTCGAGAAGTGGTTTTCTCCCAGAGAGAGTCCAGCACCAGTTATAGAGCTCTCAGAATTATTGATCCGGTCTGTTGCCGAGATCTAGAGAGGGAGTTTGAGCAGCCTATGGACTATATGACAGTGAAGGTGTATACTCCCAGGTGAAATAGGCACATGGGGAATAAGAGTCTGTGAGTATTGGGCATAAGAAGGCTACTGGAGAGAATCCTTCCGGTTTCACTGCGCATTTTTCCTGTAACCTCAATCTAGTATAGGATTCCCTTGCCCTGGGTGGAGCTTAGTCCCAGCTCGAGGGTGACCCACTGCTGAGAATGATGAGCAGCATGGTATAAGGCTGGGAGGTTCGTGGAAGGTCTACATGTAGTTGGTGGAGTTACTCCAATTTAAAAGATAAGCATCATTTATGTTCTTAATTTATTTGTTATGCATGTCTTTGATGTTTGTATGTTTTCATGTATTCCGCTACATGTATGAATTGTTGTTAATTCTATTTAAGTTTGTATGATGGAAGTAACTCTATGTTAAATGTGTTAATTTGATTTAATGCATATTATATATAAGTATATATTCCATAGTAGTGGTATTGCCCGAGCTATGGGTGGTTGGGGATGTCACATAATGGAATGAACTTAGGGGAAACCTTGTTGCAATAGACTTCGATCTAGTTTGAAGATCAACAATGTAGATATGATCGGGTATAGGATCTATGGTTCAAATTAGATCTGGTTGACCTATCTCATATCAGATATTAGATCCCCACTTAACCATTAAGTTATGACCTTATCATATATTCGATACCTGATATTTGGTATGTTGGGTCCCATGGTTAAAAGTTAACACTTTTCATAGAGTTCTATAGCCCACCCATTCATATTTAAATTACATGGGAGCACCTTTGAAATATAAATTCATCCAAAATGTATCTCACAATGAATGTGGGATAAATCGTTACCTTGCAAATCAATGGTCAATATTTTGCATTGGGATTGATCTGACGACTATTGAGTTCTATGGATTCTGTAAAGTAGTTTTGGTTATCTATCAAATAGGTGATTCAGGGAAAAAGGAATAGTGGATTTCTTAAGATCAAGAAGTAGTAAATGAATATAAGAAGCAGTGAATAGTTTCAAGTGGCAGTTTTTGAATATTAAAGCATCTATAAAATATAATGAAGGAACTCGTTTTTAAGGGGAAATGATTCATGTAACAATAACAATAATTATTCATGTCAAAGTAAACATTTTTTATTGAGGGGAAACCATTTAAGAGACAAGAAGAAGTAAGTGAATTTAAGAAGAAGAAAATGGTTTTGAGAAGAAGTTTTGATGGTGAGTGTAAAGATAAAATAAAGGAGACACTCATTTAGAAGGGTCGGAACTTTGGGGAATTTACGAGGCTCTTATACTCAAAGATGTTATATTAGAAACCTCAAGCACAGATAGATGGTGAAGTAGCAGGCACCAAGAGATTCATACCCTACGTTATGTTTTAGTCTGTAACCCCCCTTATTATTGTGTAGGTGTTCTTGTAAAGCATCCTCTCCCATTTTGACTTCTTGTATCATATTTGATTTATAAGAATCTTAGACATCAAATTATAAACCATATTCAATGTTACTTTGTGATGTCTAGTCATGGAAAAGAACTGATTTCCTTTGAAAAAATGACAATTTATTGCCATTTCTTTATTCATTTAAATTATTTGTAGATGGTAGCTCTATGTATTTGAATTTATTAGGATGTATAACTATTTGAAACATGTTTTCACTGATCTGTAAACATTTTTTAGAACTACTAAATTCTTAATTTCTCAACAGGTTATTCTTTTTCCATGAGCTACATGATTCATTCTCAGTAGTGCTCTGTATGCTTATATTTTTTTTTCCAATTCCCCAATTCCCCCACCTTTAAATATTGATTTTATGAAACACTCATGGAAATATTCCTCTTGGAGTTTATATTTTTATCATATGAGATGAGACTATTTGAGGGACAAGAATTTTAATAAAGAGAGAGAGAGGGAAAAAATTAACAAATTTTGCATAATTTACTTTACTACATACATGGATTTAAGACTCATCCTAAGTTTTATCCCCTGGGGTGCCTCAGAATCATTCTAATAATAGACAGGAACATATTTAGGGATATCATATTCCCTGATAGGTCCAAGCATATTGAAATCGGGTATCACTTCATCCAATATAGGATCCATAAGGGAGCATTCAAGATTCAACATATTTCCACAGATGAGCATGTTGAAGACATTTTGACTAAACCTTTGGTTAAAGGGAGGTTTTTATTCTTCATGGACAAAGTTGGAGTGGTTCAAAATACCTTAACACTAAGAGGGAGTGTTGATGTTTGTAGCATCAGATAGGTATTTCCATATAGGTCTAAGGGTCTAGATGTCTGGAAGATGTCTAAGTCTTCTACTTTAGTAATTTACTTTAACTAAAGGTATTATTAAAGTAAATTTATTTTATTAATTAGTTGAGTTTTATTTAATGAAATGATAAAGTTATTAGCATTATTGAATTAAATCTTAGCCATTGATCTCAAGTGAGGTGATATTTAATCTTAGTTGTTAATTACTTTGGATATTAGGGTTAGGTCATAACTAATCAAGGTTAGGGTAAAGGAGGAGACACTTTTCATTATATATAGAGAGAAAATAATTACTTTTGGTTAATGATATCTTGGATAGGTGGAGAATGAATTCCATCTAGAGATCAATACAAGTCAGGGAGAAGAGAGAATAAGAGCAGTCACAAGAAGATCCAACAGATCAAAGCCAAAACATAAAGA
>ML825003.1:63350-75788 GCA_009831015.1 Picea engelmannii
GCATTAAGTGGATAGATAACCTTATAAGAGGAAAATTTTATTCCAAGAAAAGAAAAGACTCCTCGGACCCCATTACAAGTAGGCTATCTAGATATATACATGCATAATAGATACGATAGTAAGGGATGACCCTGTTAAGAAAACGTTTACCCACAGTTAAACCACAGGTTCTATCGTAATGACTATGTTGTTTCTTGTTCATGTGAGCAGACGCATAGAGGTTTTAATCAATATAAGTAATCGAGAACAGAGGATAAAAGATTGCACGATAAGTAACCCAAAGCGGTCCTATAGAGACTTATTTATTAATGATAATAGAAACAGAAGGTAATAAAGCATGAATTTTAAACGAATAATGATGACCATCGAACCTTCTGGTGTATAGATCTATAAGGACTTACACAATAAGCGATAATAGAAACAGAAGGAAAATTGTACACGATGAGTAGATCCAGAACTGCATTGAAGCTATCTAATTCACTGGTGAGTAGTCCGTTAAGAGCTTATTTGATCATGATAATTAGCACAGAAGGTAAATGGTACATGATGCGTGAATCCAAACTAATAACGAAGCTATCTTTTTCACGGGTAAGCAGACTGTTAAGGGTTATTCAACAATTATAACTTAAACAGAAGGTAAATAACTTGTGATGCATAAAACTGAAACTAGTTAATTCTTCAAGTGGAACATAAACGAAATCTGGGAATCTTCGACCATATTATTTATGGGAAAGAATCAAACCCTTAGGCGTAATTACTATGCATGGTCGATTTGTTCGGGAAAGGGTTTATATATCTAATAATAAGATTCAATTCTAGAAACAAAAATAACTATAATAGCTAGAATAGAAATTCAAATCTATAATACCAAATCAATCCTCAAATTATATAGCGGAGAATACCTCAGAATCCCAAATCCACAACAAATTTAATACACATGATATAATGAGTACTGTATTCTTTTTAAAAAATGACTGTCTAGTTATCAAATTCCAACCAGGCGCACACTGTGCGATGATTCTATATACCGAAAATAATTTTATACAATTCGAAGTGTACCCCGTACCACAAAACATGGAATTAACCTCTCAGACTTTAGGATGAAACTGAGCCTAGACCAACAGGGTTTGAATCTTGAAAAAATAACTTATATACTGTGTAGGAACCCGAATACCTTTTGATAGAGTGAGGAGGGCGTCCCCATGCTTTGGAATTCCTACACCTGCATAGAATTAATGAGAAGCATTAAAACATAGCCAAACATGATAATATATTTAAGTTACAGAATAGAAAATGACTAGATAGGGGGCCCGTTGAATACTTAACTGAAGCAGAGGATTTATGCCTTCTGCCATCACGCTACATCGCCCAGAACGAAAGGGGAAGGGGTGTTTGTGCCTCCCTGATGGGTACCCTCACACATCCAGGGGCCCATCATTAATAATAGATACCAGTGTATAATCCGAACGGATATTACAAGAATAACAGAAAGAATAAAGGCATAAAAACAATGCATGGTAAATATAAACCTTCGAATATTCAACTTAAACAGAAGATATTAAACGTGTTCGGCCAATGGAAAAACTTCGCTTCTAAATCGATGCAACCATCTAATACTATAGTCAACCACAAAAGACCAGGAAACAATAACAAGGGTTTAACGGACTATCCAATTGAGGAGACCAGGAGATCATAACAAGGGTTTTAACTGAACCAAAAAACAATAACAAGGGTTTAACGAACTATCCAATGGAGGAGACCAGGAAAAATAACAAGGGTTTAACAAAGTAAGTTCTCGACTTTCATAACAAATGTTGTGATATGAGTAATGGCTCCATCTCGACAAGACGTATGGTGCAGTAACAGGGATAAACTAGGATAGGAGCCAAACCCTTACCAAACAGAACCTGACTCCTCTTCTAACACAGTACCTTGGAAGTAAGATGAGGATATTATCAAAGAACAAAGGTGTGCACAGACCCACAGACAAGGTAGAATGATTTTTAAAGCGTAAATAAAAGGAGAGATGAAGGTAAACTTACCACCTAGAACTGCTATCGAGAAGTTCCACCCAGAATCTCCATGCACCTAGCACATGGATTGGAATCGTGAACTCCTAGCCACAATGTTTGAGCCAACAGAGGAATTGGTCTGTGACGTTTTCTCTGCTTCACAAAAACCTTAAACAGGGTGAGAACGGAATGGCCTGAGACGATGAATCCTCTTCCACCCAAACCAAAAGTCGAATGAGAGTGAAGGGCACGGGAGTAGCCTATGAATGGAGCAAAGGGGGAGAAGAAGCTAGTACATAGACCATGTGACTATAGGGGAGGTGTCAATGTTTCTTTTGGGCATGCCAATCGAGCTCTGTGTTGAGTAGACATTTTTCCCAAGTGCTTTAAATGTGCAGMCAGACCTTTAAGGCACAATTCCTTCCTCCTATATTGGTAGCTAAGGGCATTGATGGTGAGGCAACTGGATGAATGTCTCACTACACCGTTACATGTCAAATCCAACTACTTTTCATTAAACATCGAGGTGGTTAGCCTTGTCATTACCTAATGAGTGGTGTGCATATGATCATAACCTTAACCTCCAAAAGATTAACCCTCTGTGCACTTTAGATTCAAGGTGTAATTTTAGTGGCCGAAGTTAATCCACTATACCTATGTTTTCTGAATAGGGTTAATTTCTCATGGTAGATTTTATAATGTTACTTACACTTATTGGTTTGGACTTCTAAAGGCCTGACACCTCTAACCTCACAATATAAAATAGCGAGACACCAAGCAATTACTACTATAGGTCTTAGAGTGGCTTAGAAATAAGACAGTGGATAGTATTAAGTTTCCATGAGACAAATGGTCCCTAGTTATGGACATGTTGTCATATACAACACTTTACCAAAAAGAAGTGGTGACCTTATGTTAATAGGATAGAGGAGCGAAAATAGTAAGACAGATGTACCTTAGGATAGACAAATGATTGAACGGCCTCAAGGATACAAAACCAACTCAATGTTCCCAAATAAATTTTATTTTTTTAATGTAAATTTTTAGGTACATTACATATGGTATTAGAGCAAAAAGGTGACAACACTAGACTTGAAAAGGGACACAATAACTTCTTAGTTTAGATATATATATATATATATATATATATATATATATATATATCGATTTATGTAAAACTAACAAAAAATATTATGGTTGCAAACAAAAAGCTATTTTTGTTTTGTGTTAATTATGGCAGCTTAGGATGATGTAGAAATCAGGATGGGAGACAACCCACAACAGGGACCCCCTGGAGATCCATGACAAAATAGTGACGAAAGTTCACCCACATAAGTGTTAGAAACAATGAGGAACCTGATTGTTGAATTACAAAATTTTAAAGTAGACAATGAGAAATTGAAAAAAGCATAACAGGAGCAGCAAGAGATAAATGAGGTCCTACTATGCAATATAGTGACCAAGAAAATCCCAAAAGATGATAATCACAAGGAAGAAGTCATCAAAAGGTCTTCCAAGAACTCAGGGCCAGAAACAGAAAAATGAGATAGTTCATTAGAAGGAACACCTTCAGCTGAAGAAAGAACCAAATCTGACAAGAAAAGAAAACAAGTAGACCACCTAGAAGGTGAATTTAAAAATATTAAATCGGATACCTTTGATGGATAATCCAAGATAGGAGAGGAAGTTGAAGCATGGTTGTTGGACATCAAAAATTACTACCAGATATACAACTATTCCAGCAACTTGAAGGTCAGAATGGCCATCTACAATCTGAAAGGGAAGGCTAGCATTTGGAGGCAGGACCTGAAATTGGCCAAGGGCCTAAAGTAAAAGCAGTTGGAATGGTCTAACTTTAAGAAGTATTTAAAGAAACAATACCTTTCGGAAAGTTACTATGAAAGAAAGAAAAAAGAGTTCTACGAGTTACGACTTGGACAGATGACAATGGAGGACCTTATAAATAAATTTTTAGAACTATTAAGGTTCGTACCATACATCTGAGAGGATAAAGTAAAAATTCAGCATTTTCTAAGATGTCTACCATAGTCCTACAATGACATAATTGAATTTGACAATCCCAAATCCTTGAGCGAAGTATTCAGGAAAGCTCGAATGTGCTACAATTAGTACAAATAGTGGGTGGAGTTTCCCAAAGCATGGAAAGATAAGAAACAAGAGAGAATGAACCACCGAAAGAAGGGGTACTAGCCAGCTCCTCATCAGAACACAACAAAAAGTTTTCTGAGGAAGGGCTTTCACTCTAACCATCTGAATACACAAGGCCGTGGTAAACCAGCAAAACTGGGAATGAAGATGTTTGGAGACCATCCCCGTGAGCCATTAAAGTGTTGGGAATGCGGAGAGCCTCACCTAAGAAGGAACTGTTTGCATTTGAATTCAAAAAATAGAACTGTTGTTCATAATATGCATGAGGTCTCGACAGTGGGAGATGTGGGTAGAAGCCTACATCGGATAAATGCAACCATAGATGGTCGACAAGCTAACCACCAGTCCTTGGTGGTAGAAACTTAAGGTAAAATCAATGACACTTGAATTTCTGTTTTAATCAACCCTGGAGCTACGTTAAGTTATATTACACCTAATGTGGCCAAGTCAAACAAACTTAAGAAACTGAAGCACATGAAATCATGGCTTGTACAATTAGCGACTGGTACTAGAAGAAAGGTAGTGGATTTTGTTCCAAATTTTGAGTTCAGCTTAGATGGTCAAAGTGTGAAGATCGATTTGAACATCCTACCACTAGGATCTTACGATATGATTATTGGGATGGACTGGTTGGAACGACACAAAGCAATATTAAATTTTTATACAAAGATGCTCAGCTATAAATATGATTCCGATACTACCAAGATAGCCCAAGGTATACGAAAACCGGTATCAGTCAGATAAATTTCAGCAATGCAACTAAAGAAATGTATGAGAAAGGGATGCCAAGTCTATGCCATCCAAGTGATGAATCTAGCAGAAAATGAGGATAAGCCAAAGTTGGAAGACTTTGCTATCCTACGCGATTTCAGAGACATGTTTGTGGATGAGATACCAGAATTACCCCCTAGAAGGGAAATAAACTTTTCCATAGACCTGTTACCTGGTTTTTCCCCTATCTCAAAAGCACCTTACTGGATGAGTCTACCTGAACTGACAGAATTAAAAATACAATTACAAGAATTGTTGGACAAAGAGTAAATCAAACCGAGTGCCTCACCTTGGGAAGCACCAGTCCTCTTTGTGAAAAGGAAGGACAATACTCTAATATTATGTATCGATTATAGATAACTGAACAAAATGACGATTAAGAATAGCTACCCCTTACCAAGGATAAATGACCTGTTCGATCAAGTAGGGGGAGCCAAAATATTTTCAAAGCTTGATTTACGATCCGGTTATCATCAAGTTCAAATAAAAAATGAGGACATAAACAAAACAACATTTTGGACAAGATACAAGCATTATGAGTTTGTAGTCATACCATTTGGACTCACTAATGCCCCAGCCACTTTTATGTGCTTAATGAATAGTATTTTTAGTGAGTACTTGGACAAGTTTGTGGTAGTATTCATCGACGACATCCTAGTCTATTCAAAGACGGAGGAGGAACATGAGGAACACTTAAGAATAGTGCTACAAACGTTAAGGAAGCACAAACTATATGCTAATTTCGACAACTGTGACTTCTACTAGAAAGTGATACAATCTCTTGGACATATAATTTCAACAGAGAGCATTGCCATGGATCCAGAAAAGACAAAAGCCATTAGGGAATGGTCGATACCTAAAGATGTAGTGGATATATGGTCATTCATGGGAATCACTAGATATTACCGCCGGTTTATAGAGGGGTTTTCCAAGATAGCCTACCCTATCACATCATTACAAAAGAAAGGAGTCAGGTTTAACTAGTCAGAGAAATATAAAGACAGCTTCAATAAACTGAAGGATTTATTGACAATGACACCCATATTGAAGGTAGTAGACCCAGATAAAGACTTCACTATATGTGTTGATGCAAGTAAGGAAGGACTAGGTGGTGTCCTAACCCAGGAAGGACACGTTATTTTCTATGAGTCCCGAAAATTGAAGGAACATGAGCGGAATTATGTCACTGATGACTTAGAATTAGCAGCAGTAATACACACCTTAAATATGTGGCAACACTACATAATGGGAAGGATATTCCTATTATTAACGGACAATAGCGAGGTAAAATATCTATTTAACCACCTAGATCTTAACGCAAGGCAAGCAAGGTGGTTAGCCTTCTTGAGAGAATTCGACTTCGAGGTCAAACATATCAAAGGAAAGAAAAATAAGGTAGCAGACACTTTAAGTAGAAGAATCCATGGGTTATTCGAGATGAATGTTAGCAGGGCAGAAAGTGATTTGGAAGGAAGAATAAGGATGGCAGGTGTTGATGACGAAAACTATACTAAAATAAAGATAGAAATACCGAACAATACTGCGAAATCAGATCTAAGAATCGACGAGAAGGGACTGTTACGGTTTAAAAACAGACTTTACATACTATATTCTGCAGGGTTGAAATTGACAATCTTGGACGAAGTACATAAAAAGTCGTATTCTAGCCACCTAGGTTACAAGAAAACGGTAGCAACACTGAGGAAACTATTTTATTGGCCTAACATGAAAGGAAAAACAACAGAATACTTGGCAAGGTGCCAAGATTTTCACTAGGTTAAGGGCGAACACCAGCATCCATTCGGCCTATTACAACCATTGCTAGTACCAGAATGGAAATGGGAGACTATATCAGTCAACTTCATAATAGGTTTGCCAAAAACTCAGAAACAAAATGAATCTATCATGGTTGTTATCGATAAACTCAGTAAGTCTACACACTTTATTCCTGTAAAGTCTACTTTCAAATCTATAAATATTGCTGAAATATTCATGAAAGAAATCTTTAGACTGCATGGTATTCCAAAAATGGTGATTTCAGATAAAGACGTAAAATTTACATCCGCCTTCTGGAAGGAATTTTTTACAGGGCTCAATACCAACTTGAATTTTAGTACAAGTTATCATCCGCAAACGGATGGACAAACCGAAAGGACAAACCAGATCATGGAGGATATACTCTGCATGTATGTAAGGACAAAACCGAACAAGTTGGAAGACTATCTGCACTTGGTAGAATTTGCATACAACAATGGGTATCAAACTTCGGATAAGTTAAGCCCTTTCGAAATACTGTACAGTAGAAAATGTACGACTCCAATTAGTTGAGAAAACCCAGTTGACAGACTCATGGTCGAACCTGAAATGCTCCAAGAAATGGAGAACATGGTTAAAAAGGTACAACAGAACTTGAAAGAAGCATAGGACAGACAAAAGAGCTATGCAGATAAAAAAGGAAGACACCTGGAATTTCAAACAAGAGACCACGTTTATTTAAAAGTCAAAGCCTGAAAAATCTCATTGAAGTTAGGGAACTGTGCCAAGTTGGCACCTAGGTTTTGTGAGCCCTTCGAGATACTAGCTCTAATTGGACTCGTAGCATACCAACTTGCACTTCCAACTAATCTAAGAATTCATAATGTATTTCATGTTTCATTGCTAAAAATGTATATTCATGACCCTACTCATGTGATTGATTGGAACTTGGTATAGGTGTAATCCAAAGGTGAGTTCCAAGTGGAACCCCTGCACATTCTGGATCGGAGAGAAATAACACTTTGGAATAGAGACATCGCTCAGGTAAAGGTACAATGGAAGCACTTTAGTCCTAAGGAGGCCACTTGGGAATTGGAGGGAGATTTGGGGAAATCTCGTCCAATCATGTTCCAGGAAAGGAACGAACACTGAGGACAGTGTTTTATTCAAGGGAGAAATGATGTGACATCCCCAAAATAAAGAAATTGGACAAAATAATTTAGAATCTAAAAGTGCTGGAAATTTATTTCCGTTTTTAGTAAATTCTGAAATTGGAAAATTTTGGAAAATTTTTGCCATTTATAAGTGGAAAATCAATGATTTGGCTAATAGCAGCTCCTGAAAATCATGGATTTAGAAAGCTGTGAAAATTCCCCAAGATAGGGAAAAAGTCCTAGGCAAACTAATAAAAGAGCATATGTGAGGAGGCAGGACACTGCCAAGTATGCTAGGGAAAAGACTAAGAAATTTTGTTCTTGCTATTATGAACACTACTATGTGAGTGTGAGGCAAGGGGAATACTGTTGAAATTCGAAGGACATTACTGGAGAGGAGATTTCAATTTTCCCTCATGGATTCATCATTATGCTAGGGGGTCAATCGAGCAAGTAGATTGGCTGCCCTATTCTATGGTTGGGAGGAATGTGGTTGCTCCCTTCATCTTCCTATAAAATCTAGTTCAAATATGTAAATCAACCTTGTTCTAGTCAAATGATTATGTATTGAAATCCATTTTACTTCTATGTACGATTTTGTTTCTGGTTGAATGCTGTGGGAAAGATCTAACTTTTTACTTCCTAATGATTGGCTAGAAATAGACCTTTTTATTTGGATATAATATTGGGTAATTACTAAGATTTTTGGAAGGTATTAACAGTGAAACAAATTCTGTAATAGTTACAAATCCCATAACAAAATGTCGTGTTTTAGTTTTCCTATGGATGCTACTAATAAACAATGAGCCATTGCGTTTAAGCATACCATTCATAAATCCAACAAGTATACTCTACAACAGTGAAGTACAAATCGACAGACATATAAACCAGTATAGTCATTGAATTGATATATATATAGACATATAGTGTAATGGACATTCTACAACAAAGGAGGAATGACACTAGGTAAAATGTCCACACCAGAATCCTTTAGCATTAAGTGGATAGATAACCTTATAAGAGGAAAATTTTATTCCAAGCAAAGAAAAGACTCCTTGGACCCCATTACAGGTAAGCTATCTAGATATATACATACATATAGATACGACAGTAAGGGATGACCCTGTTAAGCAAATGTTTACCCACAGTTAAACTACAAGTTCTGTCGTAATGACTATGTTGTTTCTTGTTCGTGTGAGCAGACCCATAGAGGTTTTAATCAATATAAGTAATCAAGAACAAAGGATAAAAGATTGCACGATATGTAACCCAAAGAAATCCTGTAGAGACTTATTTATTAATGATAATAGAAACAGAAGGTAATAAAGCACGAATTTTAAATGAATAATGATGACCATCGAGCCTTCTGGTGTATAGATCTATAAAGACTTACACAATAAGCGATAACAGAAACAGAAGGAAAACAGTACATGGTGAGTAGATCCAGAACTGCATTGAAGCTATCTAATTCACTGGTGAGCAGTCTGTTAAGAGATTATTTGACCATGATAATTAAAAGAGAAGGTAAACGATACACGATGCGTGAATCCCAACTAATAACGAAGCTATATTTTTCATTGGTAAGCAGACTGTTAAGGGTTATTCAACAATTATAACTGAAATAGAAGGTAAATAACTTATGATGCATAAAACTGAAACTAGCTAATTCTTCAAGTGGAACATAAACGAAATCTAGGAATCTTTGACCATATTATTTCTGGGAAAGAATCAAACCATTAGGCGTAATCACTATGCATGGCCAATTCGTTCAAGAAAGGGTTTATATATCCAATAATAAGATTCAATTCTGGAAACAAAAATAACTATAATAGCCAAAATAGAAATTCAAATCTATAGTACTAAACCCATCCTCGAATTATATAGAGGAGAATACTTCAGAATCCCAAATCCACAATAGATTTAATACAGATGATATAATGAGTACTATATTATTTTTAACAAACGACTGTCTAGTTATCAAAGTCCAACCAGGTGCACACTGTGCGATGGTTCTGTATACCGAAAATCATTTTATACAATTCAGAGCGTACCTAATACCACAGAACTTGGAATTAACCTCTCAGACTTTAGGATGAAACAGAGCCTGGACCAGTAGGGTTTGAATCTCGAAAAAATAACTTAGATACTATGTAGGAACCCGAATACCTTCTGATAGAGAAAGGATGGCGTCCCCATGCTTCGACATGCCCACACCTGCACAGAATTAACGAGAAGCATTAAAACTTAACCAAACAGGATAATATATTTAAGTTACAAAATAGAAAATGACTAGAAAGGGGGCCCGTTGAATACTTAACTGAAGCAGAGGATTTATACCTTTTGCCATCGCGCTATATCGCCCGGACTGAAAGGGGAAGGGGTGTTCATGCCTCCCTGATGGTTTCCCTCGCACATCCAAGGGCCCATCATTAATAATAGATACCAGTGTATAATCCGAAGGGATATTACAGGAATAACAGAAAGAATAAAAGGCGTAAAAACGATGCATGGTAAATATAAAACTTTGAATATTCAACTTAAACAGAAGAGATTAAACGCGTTCGACCAATGGAAAAAATTCACTTCTAAATCGATGGAACCAACTAACACTATAGTCAACCACAAAAGACTAGGAAACAATAACAAGGGTTTAACGAACTATCCAATGGAGGAGACTAGGAGATAATAACAAGGTGTTTAACCAAACCAGGAAACAATAACAAGGGTTTAACGGACTATCCAATGGAGGAGACTAGGAAAAATAACAAGGGTTTAACCGAGTAAGTTCTCGACTTTCATAACAGATGTTGTGATACGAGTAATGGCTCGGTCTTGACAAGACGTATGGTGCAGTAACAAGGATAAACTAGGATAGGAGCCAAACCCTTACCAAACAAAACCTGACTCCTCTTCTAACACAGTACCCTGGAAGTAAGACGAGGATATTATCAAAGAATAGAGGTGTGCACAGACCCACAGGAAAGGTAGAATGATTTTTAAAGCGTAAATAAAAGGAGAGTCGAAGGTAAACTTACCACCTAGAACTGCTATCGAGAAGTGCCACCAAGAATCTCCATGCACCTATCACAGGGACTGGAATCATGAACTTGTGGCCATGATGTTTGAGCTAATAGAGGAATTGGTCCGCGATGTTTTCTCTCCTTCACAAAAACCTTAACCAGGGTGTGAATGGAATGGCCTGAGATGGTGAATCCTCTTCCACCCAAACCAAAAGCTAAATGAGAGTGAAGGGCATGGGAGTAACCTCCGAATGGAGCAAATTGAGAGAAGGATCTCGTACATAGACCATGTGACTATTGGGGAGGTGTCGACGTTTCCTTTGGGCACGCCAGTCGAGCTCTGTGTCGAGTAGACATTTTTCTCAAGTGCTTTAAATGTCTAGACAGGCCTTTAAGGCATAGTTCCTTCCACCTGTATCGATAGCTAAGGGCATTGATGGCGAGGCAATAGGATGAATGTCTCACTACACCGTTACATGTCAAATCCAACTACATTGCATTAAACACTGAGGCGGTTAGCCTTGTCGTTACCTAACGAGTGGTGTGCATACGATCATAACCTTAACCTCCAAAAGATTAACCCTCTGCGCACTTTAGATTCAACGTGTAATTTTAGTGGCCGAAGTTAATCCACTATACCTATGTTTTCCGAATAGGGTTAATTTCTCATGGTAGATTTTATAATGTTACTTACACTTATCGGTTTGGACTTCTAAAGGCCCGACACCTCTAACCTCGCAATATAGGATAGCGAGACTCCAAGCAATTACTACTACACGTCTTAGAATGGCTTAGAAATAAGACAGTGGATAGTATTAAGTTGCCATGAGACAAATGGTCCCTAGTTATGGACATGTTGTCGTATACAACACTTTACCAAAAAGAAGTGGTGACCTTATGTTAATAGGATAGAGGAGAGAAAACAGTAAGACAAATGTACCTTAAAGATAGACAAGTGATTGACCAGCCTCAAGGATACAAAACCAACTCAATGTTCCCAAATATATATATATATATATTTTTTATGTAAATTTTGAGGTACATTACAAGGCCATTACCTTAGTGGGTGAAATCCTCACACCAAGGCGTTGCTCTCGGACCAAGCCGTGTGCCAACCTTCACCATTCGAGAAAACACACTAAAGTAATTTTTTAAAAATAGGATGAAGGCTACAGATAAAAGAATAAAAATAGGATGTTGAGTCTTTAGAGTAGGGAGAGGTGAAATGAAATAAGACTGATACCTTTAGATACCTGGGCTTTTTCAGTTCAACATGAGACATATCACTCAACAAGGAACTTAAAGCCTATTTCAAGCTCTGCATCAAATGCTTCATCATTCTGACGTCGTAAAATGGCTGATCTTTGACACCAAGGAACAAAATCCTCATACAAGTCAACAACTACTACAACTTCAAACAATTGCTCTGGAGAGTACCCTATAACACGCTTCTCTTCATAAGTTTATGCAAGTATGGAATCCTCGTCACCATCTCTGCATCCCAGAAAGCCCCTCGTTTGTTGAGCACCGATTCTTTCCCTAAATACATCCCATTTC
>ML825004.1:5292-39296 GCA_009831015.1 Picea engelmannii
AAGACCATAAGAAATAATGCCACTCAAACAATAGAGAATTCTCTTACCATAAATTGACTTAGGACATTTACTGCATATGATAATTCAAGACAGGTATTACACAAGTAAAGAATGCTACCAATCAATTTACAATACAATGTAGCATCCACATCTTTACTCAGGTCATCGACTCTCAACTTAACATAAGGATCCATGGGCATAGAAATAGGTTTGAACCCTCCATTCTAAACTTTTTCAAAATCTCCACAACTTACTTGGCTTGAGGCAAAATAAGTTGATCTTTATCCTGCCACACTTCGAAACCAAGACAATAGTGAAGTGGACCCAAATCCTTCATTTCAAGTTCTTGACATAATTCATTCTTCAAACAATGAATTAATTCAGCATTGTTTCTTGTTACAATAAGATCATCTACATACAAAACAATAATCACAATGTGGTCACCATCACATATAAAATATAGATTAGAAACGATAAATGAATGTTTACACCTTTTCCATGGAACCACTCATCAATCCAAGTATACCACACACGAGAAGCCTAATTCAAACCATAAAGGGTCTTCTTCAACCTGCACACAAGATCCTCTTTACGAACAACTTCAAACCCTTGTGCTTTTCGTATGTATATTTCTTCCTATAAAACACCATTCAAGAAGGTTGTATTCTCATCCATTTGGTGAAGACTCCAATTAAAACAAACAACTAAGGAAAGTACACATAAAATGGTAGTATATGGAGCAATAAGAGAAAAGGTATCATCATAGTTAACATCATGCTTTTGGCTAAAATATTTTGCAACAAACCTCACCTTATGTTTCTTAATGGAACCATAAACATTATGCTTAAGATTGAATATCCATCCACTACTGATAACTTTGTTTCCTTTGGGGAGTGGAACTAAATCCCACACATCATTTTTCATGATCCTTTCATATTCCTCTTGCATGGCTTCAACTCATAGTTTAGAACATGAAGCCTCGTCAAATGTATTTGGCTTAGAATCAACCAAAATACTCATCAAAGCGACAAAATTAGATTCATACCTTTTATTTAGGATTTCTATTCATGTAGATCTTCTAGGAGGAGCCAATTTTGCTTGTCATCAGGTTTTAAACTTGAACCATCTACCAACTTATTTATCCACATTAGTTTCTCCCTAGTTTCCTCGTGATGATCCCGATGGTCTCCACCACTAACCTCATATGATTCTTCAAGTTTTATGTCACCAATCATAACATCATCAATCTTTTGAAACTAACTCATCATCGACATTTTCATAATCAATTGCACTTTCACACCAAGAGTGTTAGATGTCATTTTGAAACTCGATTCATCAAAAATAACATATTTGCATAACATAGTTATTCTTTCACTAGGAAGAAATATTCTATATGCTTTGGACTCATTACTATATCTGAAGAACGCCTCTTTTGTTGGTAGCTTCTAGATGTGTTCTCCTATCATAGGGAATGTAAGAATATGTTGGTGAACCAAACATTATAAAGTGATCAATAGAAAGTTTTACTTTAGAAAATGCATCTTCAGGTGTAATAACCCTTAGTGACTTATGAAGAAACTTATTCAATATGTGAAAAACAATATTGCATGCTTCCACCCAAAGGAAACGAGGCATACCAAACTATTCTAACATGGATCATGCAATTTCAACGGTTCTTCCTCTTTGGAATCTCATTCTATTGAGTATAATAAACACAATATTCCTTCTTGATCCTAGATCACTTGCAAAAGGAAACAAATTATTCGAACATGTACTCCCCACTATTATCACTTCTTTAGATTTGTATTCTATGCCATGTCACTACAACAGAAAAGGAAATTTGCACCTAAAATAGCACCATCATTTAGTGTATTTCAGTTCACAAATTGGACACCTTTTCTGGTGAAAAACTGGGCGCAATCAGGACTGCTTATAATTGCGCCAGATTTAGCATCGAAATTAGTTCCAGGAATAACGCCAGGTTTAGCAGTAGGAATAGCGTTGGAAATGAAGCCAGGATTATCGCTAGGTGTTGCTTCCATTTTTTCTTCTGATATGCCTTCCAATTTTTCTTCCAGTTTTACGTCTAGTTTTGCTTCTAATAGGGCTTCCAATTTTTCTTCCAGTTTGGCTTCTTGTTTGGCTTCCGGTTTTACATCTATTTTTGCTTCTAGTTTTGATTCCCATTTGGCTTCCAGTTTTGTTTCTGGTTTGGCTTCCAGTTTTTCTTCTAGTGTGGCTTCCAATTTTTCTTCCATTGTTACTTCCTTTTTCGCTTCAAAAAATGCTTCTTTTTTTGCTGACAATTATTAATTTAATATGCTTTATTTCAATTTAATTAGTTAAATATATCATGTCTCTTAAATAATTTATATAATTATACAGTAAGTCATATAAATGCATTTGAAATATTTTATAGGATAACATTTATAAAGAATTTTTAGGGAAACAAACTTCCATACAAATTAACAACATCATTATACTTATTAAATCTCCATCAAAATAGAATCTACAACATCCAGTATATATAAAATAACAAGATAATTATTATAACATGATCATCATCTATAATTAAAACAAGTGAGTCAAATATCTACAATTTAAGTGAATTTGACAACATCCATCATGAGTAGTAAATCAAAACCATCATACGTAATAAATATGCATCAAATAATCATCAACCACTTTCAATATATAAAAATTGATGAGTCAATACTCATAATATCATCATCATATATAAATAACACAAGTGAAAGTCAAATATGCCAGTAGATCAATAACATGTGAAAATGATACATGTCCAACAATCGACATAAGTCAAAATGATACATCATATACAAATTATATAAATAAAAATTGCAAATTGTGTAAGACAAAATGATACGTCATGATTCAGATTTATGAGTGGAACGAAATGAATAAAAGACTAAATACAATAACACAGAGATAGAAAGAACAAAAACAGATATCCAATGAACAATAACTTCTATTGAATAAATAAAATAGGTTGAAACTGTAAAACTGCAGAACTAAAAACAACTTGCTTGAATGGTGGTAGCTATCTCTGAGAAGAGATGTGGATGATACGTGCATCCATATGAGCAAAATCATTACAATGAGGCTCCAGAGGCCTTTTAAACATTACTCATGAATGAAAAAACTATAGACATCCAAAAACCTAACCCTAGGAGATGAACCACCAAAATTTATGTGGGCCCCGATGGGTAAGTTGGTACCTCAACTTCTTGGTGTCGTAACTTTTGCATACGACCTTCGTTTTAAGCACGTGATAGCCCGTTGGAAAGGTATTTTCGAGAACTACACATTATGCCATCAAATTCTAACTTTGTTTATAATTTGACTATGGAAAGACAAAAAAACATTGTTTAGGGCCCCAAAACGGACCTGGAAGTACAAAAAGATGCCTTGACATGAAAACTTCCAAAATAAGTCCGTTGGATTAGGTGGGAAGAAACCGAAATCCACCTAGAAGCTGTATATGTCTTTATACATCCCCAAAAGTGTAGAACCCACAATTACAAAGAATTACAGAATAACATGTTGAACTAAAAATTGTCAAGAGGAGCCAAATGGAATAGGTGGGTGGCCACCAATATCCACCTGGATTAGTCCTCCCCCTTTAGGAAGAAATGGTCTTCATTACATTGATTCCCCACATCAGGTGAGGATATTTCTGCTGAATTTGGCTTCGGGTGAGTCGCTTGCCTTGGTGCAAGAGTTGCCCTACCTTGACAACCTGATAAAGTTGGATCCTATGTTGGCGAGTTCCCTTGACCCATGTGTCCACTATCTGATCAATGGATGTCTATTCCATGCAGTCATGGTTGAGCTCTGTTGGTTTCAATTGTTTTTCGATCTTTGATGTGTCCATTAATGGTGGAAAATATGGTCGAAGGAGGTCCACATTGAACATTGGATGCAAGCCAAGGAAGGGGGGAGTGTTGAGCTCAAAATCATTGTCACCCACAACCTTGGTGATAGTGTAAGGCCCATAACGAAGTGGACATAGCTTCCGATGGGGCCCTGTAAGGTTTTCTTTTTGAAAATGTAACCAAACTTTCTCTCCCACCTGAAATTTGTATGGTACTCGGTGTTGATCATGGCGCTACTTGTACTTAGCATTGGATTTCTGAAAAATCTCATGGACCTGCTGGCAGATGTTTTGAATCCACTCAATGAATATGGTGGCTTTGTCAGCCTCAGATTGAACATGGGAATATATTTTTTTTTTTTTTTCAAGAGGTAGTGCAACATCAATGGGACCTAAGGGTTGGAATCCCAGCCCCACCTGAAAGGGGCTATGGCCGATGGAGCTATGGAGAGGCTTGTTGTAGATGTGATGAACATAGGGAAGAATATCATACCATGTATGTGGATGCTTAGAGTTATACATGTGCAGGATGTGCACAATCAACCGATTGACGACCTCTTTTTGGCCATCAGTTTGAGGGTGGAAGGAAGTGGATTTAGTGATCTTGGTGTCCAATAGTGACTAGTGATTTGACAAAAATGTGCTAAGGAACCCTTTGTCCCGATTTGATATGATGGTATGTGGTATCCCAAAATGGACCCACACTCGTTCGAAGAAAAGATTGGAAGTATCTGCCATTGTTATTCTCTTCTTATAGGATGTGAGGATGGACATCTTCGAAAACTGATCAACCACCACAAATACAAAATCATTGCCTTTCTTAGTGGATGGAAGGCCAGACATGTAATCCATTGAGATGGATTCCCAAGGCCTCTAAGGAGTAGGAAGAGAGGTGTATAAGCTTTGCTTCTTGATGGTTGGATTGGAAATGGCACATGCAGTGCAAGATCTGATATACTTGTTGACATCTTGTCGAAGTTTTTGCCAATAAAAATGTTTATGTAGAACGACCACATTTTTCTCCACGCCAAAATGTCTTGCCATCCGACTGTAGTGCGCCTCCCAAATCAGATTTTAACTCTCACATGCAAGAACACATAGATGACCCAAATGGCATAATGGTCTATCCTGAATGTGAAAATCAGTGTCATTCACGCCTGTACCCAAGAGATGATAGGTGGTGAAGAAGTACGAATCTTGTTGATAAATTTGGGGCCACTCAGATGCCTCATTCCCACAGGAATGGAGCACGGTGGTGACTGCAACCATGGGAGGTCGATTGAGGCAACTAGGGACATGATTTGTGCTCCCTGTATTATACTTGATGTTGAGATGGAACTGCTGCAGGTAGGTGGAACACTTTTGATGGGGGTCGTTCTGCAAATTCCCATGTGTTTGTATGAACTGTAGAGGCTTGTGATTAGTGTGGATGATTGTCTCCTTTCCCATAATGTAATGTTTCCATTGGCGACAGGATTATACAGTGGAATACATTTCCTTGTCATAGGCGGGGTATTTCCAGATAGTATCTGAGAGTGTCTCACTATGGTATGTTATCGAATGATTGTGTTGAGTGAAAACTACGCCTACATCATAGTCAGATGCATCAGTCTCAATATCGAACGGTCGTTACAGATTGGGTAAGGAGAGTACTGGAGATTATCACAAGTGATGCTTCAGATAATCAAATGCTCATTGTTGTGCCTTCCCCCATGTGAAATTTTTCCTGTCACTGCCGTTGGTCACTTGGATGAGGGCCCATGTAATATGGGAAAATCCCAACATGAACTGTCGAAAGAAGTTGGCAAGTCCCAAGAAGCTCTGAAGCTGGGTTAGTGTGGTCAGGGCTGGCCAGTCATGGATGAATTAGATCCACTTGTACCCAATGCTCATCAAAAATGTGGCCCAAGTGTTGGACCCTTTTCATGCCAAAGGATCATTTTTACAAGTTGGCAGATAGCTTGTGTTGCTGCAGAGTGCTCAAAACCTACTTAATATGTTGCATGTGCTCCTCCCAAGTTTTGTTGAAGATGAGGATGTCATCCAAATACACCACCATAAAAGAGTTGATGAAGGGTCTCAATAAATCATCCATCAACCTCATGAAAGTGGTTGGTTCATTTGTTAATCCAAAGGGCATGAACATCCATTCGAAGAGACCTTCTTTATATTTGAAAGTTGTCTTACATACATCAGTTGGTTCTATGGGAACCTGGTGGTAGCCAGACTTTAGGTCAATCTTTCTAAATAAATTCCCCCCCTTGATTTGTTCAAGAAGGTCATCGATTAGGGGAATTGGGTACCAATTCCTAATTGTGATTTTGTTTAATTCTCTGTAATCAATGTAGAGTGTCCAGGTCCCATATTTCTTCTGCACTAGTACAATCGAGCTTTTGCAAGGGGAGGCATTGGGTCTGATGTTCCCCTTTTGAAACAACTCTTGAATCTTACGCTTAATTTCGTCATCTTCCATCAGCAAGCGACGATAGAATGGTCCATTAGGCAGAGGTGTACCGAGGATTATATCAATTGGATGCTTGACTTGGAAGTGTGTCGGTACCCCAGTGGGTGAGGAGAAGATGTATTTGTATTATTCCACGATCTCATCCACTTACTTCTGTTGCAAAGAGAGGCTCACTATAGAGGCCATCGATGTGGTGGTGACCTTCTGCTTACTGTGAGCATGGATCAGAAAGAAGATGAACTTCCCAGTATGTGAAATGACCTTACTGCATTTCTTATCAGAGATTAAAGAAATAACGGTAGGAGGCATAACCTCTAGTATCCTATACAATTGTCTACCCAAAGTAATAATAACATCGCGGGGTCTAGACTCATACACATGTCACTTCCAAAAATATGTTTTTCCTAAAAGAACATCCCAAAATTCAATGGGAAAAATATCACACAATACCTCGTCTTTGAAGGGCTTGATGTCGTAGGTCAGGCGATAATATTGGCTGACGCAAATATCTCTTCCTTGGAAAATCCAACCAATGGTGTAGGGTCGTAGGTGCGGTGTCATCGGAAGATCCAACCACTTGATGACCTCTGTTGAGATCAGTTTCTTCTCACTGCCTCTATCAAAAATCAAATGAAGTGGAGCCCCCTTTACCCACATCTGGGAGTGAAATGGGCGTTCCCCTTTAATTGGTTCTTCGGGTTCACTTCACTAGACTTCGGTGTTAGCGACAATGGAACTAGGTTCAACATTGATAATCCACTTCCCTCCTTTTGGGTTCAATTCGGATTCAGAATCTACCTCTGAATCGAAATACTTCAGCTCGACCACTAATGACTGCTTGGAGCGACATTCTTCGGTGTTGTGCCAAGGGATTTTATGGTATTCACACCATTTTCATGTGTCCTTCTTCGACTTCTCATTACCCTTCTTGTGTTGTAGCTTGGAATAGTTGTCCTGAGAGTGGCCATCTTTGTTGTGTCCCTTGATTTTTGGGTTGGGGTCACCTTTTCCCTGCTTCGGATGTGAGGAGTTTTCAAATCCAAAGTCTTGCCTTTTCTGCTTAAATTTATGCTCGATATTGACATCATATCTATAGTCCATACCCAATTATGCGATGTCCAAAAACTCCATTTCTATTTAAATGTATCTATGCAGATAGCCACAGTATTTGAGCACCGTATATCATTTAGATTATTTGATACCCAATTTGGTGCGCATGGTATGGAAAATATTGGTGAAATCTGGTATTGTTTGGTCCCTTTCCTGACGCAGGGTGTCTCATCTTGTGTACTGGTCCTCATAGCTTCCAACGGGGTAGTATTGTTCTTTAATGGAAACCCTGATGGAATCCCACATAGGGGCAACTCCAAATATTTCATATCCCTCTATGGCCCTTTACTCATACTAAGTATCCCACCAGTCCTTAACATGGGGGATGACTTTGAGGAGTGAAAAAGTAACATTTTCCCTATCAGAAAATTTTTGATACAAAAAATACCCTTCAAGCAGATTCATCCATTCATCCCTTTATCTACAACATCCACATCTTTCATTACTTCAAATAATGGAATATCAAAATTTACCTGTACCTTGAAGGGGGTTGCATGGCCAATTGATGAATATGTGTCGCTTGTGGGCAACCGCCGAAGGATATGTGCAAAGTTGTCCATCATTTTTTTCCTTTTTCGAGAAAGGGCTTCCTTGAGAATTTTTTTTGAAAGGATCTCATGCTCCATCATCTTTATTTTCATCCCCCATGGGTTGTTTTCTCTATCGACGCAACCGAGATTTTGAAGGATCGACTGATTCAAGTACCAACTTTTTGTACCCAGATCTTATCGGGGACATGCACAAGGAAAAATAAATGAAGAGCAGACCACTCTGATACCACTGATCCAGATTTATGAGAGGAACAAAATGAATAACATACTGAATACAATAACACATAGATACAGAGAACAACAATAGATATCTAGTGAAAAATAACTTCTATTGAATAAATAAAATAGGTTGAAACTGTAAAACTGCAGAACTAAAAACAACTTGCTCAAATGGTGGTAGCTATCTCTGAAAAGAGATGTGGCTACTACACACATATGTCTGATAAGAATGATTACAATGAGGCTCCAAAGGCCTTTTTAACATTACTCACAAATGCCAAAACCCTAGACATCGAAAAACCTAACCCTAGGAGATGAAACACCAAACGTTATGTAGGCCCCGACTGGTAAGTTGGTACCTCAACTTCCCGGGGTCGTAACTTTTGCATACGACCTCCGTTTTAGGCATGTGATAGCCCATTGGGAAGGTTTATTTGAGAAATACACATTATACCATCAAACTTTGACTACTTTGAATCCATATATAGTTTGATTGTGGCAAGCCAAAAAAAACATTGTGTAGGGCCCCAAAACGGCCCTGGAAGTACAAAAATATGTACTAACATGAAAAATTCCAAAATAAGTGAGTTGGATTAAGTGGGTGGCCACCAATCTCCACCTGGAATCTATGTAGAGCTTCATAAAACCCTGGAAGTGTAGAACCCAAAATTACAAAGAATTACAGAAGAACATGTTGAACTAAAAATTGTCAAGAGGAGCCAGTTGGAAGAGGTGGGTGGCCACCAATATCTACCTAGATCACGTCATGTCCAAATGGGTGAGGAGAAGATGTATTTGTATTATTCAATGATCTCATCCACTTACTTCTACTACAAAGATGTGGTGGTGACCTTCTGCTTACTATTAGCACGGATCACAAAGAAGATGAGGCCACAGATGTGGTGGTGACCTTCTGCTTACTATTAGCACGGATCACAAAGAAGATGAACTTCCCAGTCTGTGAAATGACCTTACTACATTTCTTAGCAGAGATTAAATAAATAGTGGTAGGAGGCACAACCTCTCATATATTATACAATTGTCTACCCAAAGTAATAATAACACCGTGGGGTCTAGACTCATACACAACATGTCACTTCCACAAATATGGTTGTCCTAAAAGAACATCCCAAAATTCAAGGGGAGAAATATCACACAATACCTTATCTTTGAAGGGCTTGATGTCGTAGGTTAGGTGACACTGTTGGCTGATGCAAAGATCTATTCCTTCGTGAAGAGAACCAGCGGTGTAGAGTTGTAGGTGCGGTTTCATCGGAAGGTCTAATCGCTTGATGACTGCTGCTAAGATTAGGTTCTTCTCACTGCCTCTATCGAAAATGAAATGAAGTGGAGCCCCCTTTACCCACATCTGGGAGTGAAAGAGGTGTTCCCCTTCCTTTGGCTCTTCTGGTTCACTTCAATGTACTTTGGTGGTAGTGATAATGGAACTAGGTTCAACATCGATAATCTACTTGCCTCCTTTTGGGTTTGATTCAGAGTCAGAATCTACCTCTGACTCGAAATACTTCAGCTCGACCACTAGTGACTACTTGGAGAGACATTCTTCGATGTTGTGCCAAGGGATTTTATGGTATTCACAACATTTTCCCGTGTCCTTCTTCAACTTCTCATTACCCTTCTCATGTTGCGGCTTGGACTAGTTGTCCTGAGAGTGCCCATATTTTCTCTATCCCTTGATTTTTGGGTTGGGGTCACCTTTGCCATGCTTCGGATGTGAGGAGTTTCCAGATCCAAACTCTTTCCTCTTCTTCTTAAATTTCTCTCGATATTGACATCATATCTATAAGACATACCCAATGATGCGATGTCCAGAAACTCCATTTCTATTTGAATGTATCTATGCAGATAGCCGCAGTATTTGAGCACCATATGTCGTTCAGATTATTTGATACCCAATTTGGTGTGCATGGTATGGAAAATATTGGTGAAATATGGTACTGTTTGGTCCCTTTCCTGATGCAGGGTGTCTCATCTTGTGTACTGATCCTCATAGCTTCCAACAGGGTAGTATTGTTCTTTAATGGCAGCCTTGAAGGAATCTCACGTAGGGGCGACTCCAAATATTGCATATCCCTCTATGGACCTTTACTCATACTAAGTATCCCACCAATCCTTAACATGGGGGACAACTTTGAGGAGTGCAAAAGTAATATTTTCCCTATCGGAAAAATTTTGGACCAAAAAATACCCTTCGAGCAGATTCATCCATTTATCTACAACATCCACATATTTCAATCCTTCAATAATGGAATATCAAAATTTACCTGTACCTTGAAGGGGGTTGCATGGCCGATTGATGAAGACGTGTCTCTTGTGGGTAGCCGTCAAAGGATATGTGCAAAGTTTTCCATCATTTTTTTCCTTTGTCGGGAAAGGGATTCCTTGAGAAATTTTTTGAAAGGATCTCATGATCCATCATCTCTATTTTCATCCCCCATGGGTTGTTTTCTAGATCGACGCAACCGATATTTTGAAGGATCGATTGATTCGAGTACCAACTTTTTGTACCCATATCTTATTGAGGACATGCACGAAGAAAAATAAATGAAGAATAGACCACTTTGATACCACTGATCTGGATTTATGAGAGGAACGAAATGAATAACATACTGAATACAACAACACAAAGATACAGAGAACAACAATAGATATCTAGTGAACAATAACTTCTATTGAATAAATAAAATAGGTTGAAACTATAAAACTGTAGAACTAAAAACAACTTTCTTGAATGGTGGTAGCTATCTCTGAAAAGATATGTGGCTACTACGTGCATCCGTCTGAGAAGAATGATTACAATGAGGCTCTAGAGGCCTTTTTAACATTACTCATGAATGCCAAAACTCTAGACATCGAAAAACCTAACCCTAGGAGATGAAACTCCAAAAGTTATGTGGGCCCCGATTGGTAAGTTGTACCTCAACTTCTCGGGGTCGTAAATTTTTCATACGACCTCCATTTTAGGCATGTTATAGCCTGTTAGGAAGGTTTGTTTTGAGAAATACACATTATATCATCAAACTCTGACTCCATCTATAGTTTGACAGTGGAAATCCAAAAAAACATTGTGTAGTTCCCCAAAACGGCCCTGGAAGTACAAAAATATGCACTGACATGAAAAATTCCAAAATAAGCCAGTTGGATTAGGTGGGCGACCACCAATCTCAACCTAGAATCTATTTAGAGCTTCAGAAAACCCTGGAAGTGTAGAACCCAAAATTACAAAGAATTTCAGAAGAATGTGTTGAACTAAAAATTGTCAAGAGGAGCGAGTTGGAAGAGGTGGGTGGCCATCAATATCCACCTGGATCACGTCATGTCCAAATGATATAAGTCAAAATGATATATGTCAAAATGATACATCTCAATAATATGGTACCGGAGGCCATGAAAATGATACATATGATAGTAACCATGAAAAGAGGCATTATAACAATATATAAAAAATGATCCACGATGCAGTCTATATGATCATGAATGTCGTTGGCTACTACCAGTAACTGCCTCAGCATCATCATCATCACCATCGTGATCATGATCATCATTATCATGATCATCGTCATCTGCATCAACATTGGCCTCGTTTTCATATGTATCTTTGTCATCATGACCATCATCTGCCATCTCAGCATTGGACCCAACATTATCTAGATCTATTTGACGAGGATCATCCAGATCTTCTTTAAGATCCTTGTTTTGCAAAAAAACACATTTATAATGAAAAGTTATAATTTATTTCATGCAATAATTAATTTATCTACTATATTTCTAATATTACAACATATGAAATCAAACGATAAACATATTACATCATATCAAAGTGCACATGCAATAATAAAATTTCAAATAAGTTACAACTAAGATGTCATTCCAATGATGTAAAGCATTCAACAATTCTAATAAACATTAGCAAATATCATAAAAAAAATTGTTATACAATTTAACTATCAATTGTAATTTCTATTACATAAGTTGAAGTACAAACCCTCTCCATTTTGTTCTATATATGATTATGTTTTCCATGAATATATTTTTAGATTTAACTAGTCTATATGTCTTCTTCTCTTATATTTGAGAAATGAATATTTTTCTAAGACATTTTGGCACTCCCTAAGAAATCCATTTCTTAAAATGTTACTCCCCAAACTTGTGTCTCCTGCCACATCCCTTTACGATATTTTAGGCAAGTTACCAATACATGTATTCTCCCCTACCACTCACCACCTCCTTTTCCCCATGGACATTAGGAGAGTTATCTAAAAATTGAGCTCTAGAAAAGTTGTTGATTTTGAGGGAGATGCACCAAGATGAATTTATCGAGCATGGTTTAGATTGGATTTCTCTTCCTATTGCAGATCTTTTCAATGAGGTTTTTTTTTAGGTTTGTTGTTGTCTTGAGATCAGCCTATCATGCATCCTAATTATAAATCAATAAATAGTTTTGAACCCAATTGGGAATAACTACAGGACTATTTTGATTGGACACATCTTGACCAAGTTTTATGCCACTGTACTTGATACATTTCTTTTTGAACAATTGGAGAGAGGGAAGTTTAGAGATAGAGGTCAAGAAGGATATTGTAGGGACTACCATACCATTTACAACATCCTCACTCTTATAGATATTATCAAAGAAACCAACAAATGGACCTCAAGGTTCATTGTTCCCTTTTAGACTTTATATAGGCCTTTGACTTCCTGCCCAACCAATGCTTGTTTGAAGGACTTTGGGACCTTGGAATATTTGGGTTTCTCATCATTGTAAGAATGATAATTATTAAGATATAAATGAAGAATAAGAATTCAATAATATAAACTAAAAATTTGTAAGCGGGAAACCTAATAGTTATTCCTCCTCTTTCCATTTCTATGGTCTATGATAACAATTTGTTTGCCTTACATTTTAATTTTTGCACTCACCTGACTCCATATTGTAATCTAGGAGAAAATCTCGTTGGAGATAATCTCTCATATCCAACTAAGATTCAACAAACTCAACCATAATAAATTTCATAACTACATAGATAACTTGAAATACTCATTGGACAGACCAATAACAAACTCTAGAAAAAATAATAATTTCTCCAACTAGCACTAGACTCATTTCCTAACACTCCCTCTTGAGGATAGTGCTAAGTACACACAAACTACACACAAACCATGACCAATCCTATAATATTCAAATTTTGGCTTAGGCAAGGCTTTCATGAGTATACCAGCTACATTATCTTCAATAGAACAATACTCCATGTAAATCTCTTTCTTGTTTCTCAAGTCTCTAATTTAATGGCCCAGACTCATTATGTTTTGACCTGTCATGAAACATGGTATTGTTTTCCAATTTCACACATGATTGATTATCACAATAGATAAGAGTATGAATATTCTCCATCACTCCAAGCTCAAGAAGCAATTTCTTAAGACATATTACTTCACATCTTTAAGTAAAAACAACAATATATTCAACCTTTGTGGATGACACAACAACACAAGTTTGTCACTTACTCTTCTAAGAAACCATTCCATAACCTAATGAGAAAAAATAACTTGTAGAATTTCTAGTGTTCACATCACTTGCTCAATCAACATCCACATAGCCATGCAAATATATATCTTTGTCTCTTTCATAACCAAGACCATAGAAAATAATGCCACTCAAATAATAGAGAATTCTCTTACCATAAATTGACTTAGGACATTTATTGCATATGATAATTCAAGACAGGTATTACACAAGTAAAGAAGGCTACCAATCAATTTACAATACAATGTAGCATCCACATCTTTACTCAGGTCATCGAAATAGGGTTGCAACCTTCCATTCTAAACTTTTTCAAAATATGCACAACTTGGATTGAGGAAAAATAAGTTGATCTTTATCCTGCCACACTTCCAAACCAAGACAATAGTGAAGTGGACCCAAATCCTTCATTTCAAGTTCTTGACATAATTCATTCTTCAAACAATGAATTAATTCATCATTGTTTCTTGTTACAATAAGATCATCTACATACAAAACAATAATCACAATGTGGTCACCATAACATATAAAATATATATTAGAAATGACAAATGAATTATTTAAACCTTTTCCATGGAGCCACTTATCAATCCAAGTATACCACACATGAGGAGCCTAATTCAAACCATAACAGGTCTTCTTCAACCTGCACACAAGATCCTCTTTACGGACAACTTCAAACCCTCGTAGATTTCGTATGTATATTTCTTCATATAAAACACCATTCAATAAGGTTGAATTCTCATCCATTTGGTGAAGACTCCAATTAAAACAAACAACTAAGAAAAGTATGCATATAATGGTATTATATGAAGCAATAAGAGAAAATGTATCATCATAGTTAATGTCATGATTTTGGCTAAAATATTTTTCAACAAACCTCACCTTATGTTTCTTAATGGAACCATAAACATTATGCTTAAGCTTGAATATCCATCCACTACTGATAACTTTGTTTCCTTTGGGGAGTGGAACTAAATCCCACACATCATTTTTCATGATCCTTTCATATTCCTCTTGCATGGCTTCAACTCACAGTTTAGAACATGAAGCCTAGTCAAATGTATTTGGATTAGAATCAACCAAGATACTCATCAAAGAAGAAAAATTAGATTCATACCTTTTATTTAGGATTTCGGCTCATGTGGATCTTCTAAGAGGAGCCAATTTTGCTTTTCATCAAGTTTTAAACTTGAACCATCTGCCAACTTCTTTATCCACATTGGTTTCTCCCAAGTTTCCCCATGATGATCCCGATGTTCTCCACCACTTACCTCATATGATTCTTCATGTTTTATGTCACCAATCATAACATCATCAATCTTTTGAAAATAACTCATCATAGACATTTTCATAATCAATTGCACTTTCACATCAAGAGTGTTAGATGTCATTTTGAAACTCGATTCATAAAAAATAACATATTTGCACAACATAGTTATTCTTTCACTAGGAAGAAATATTCTATATGCTTTGGACTCATTACTATATCTGAAGAACACCTCTTTTGTTGGTAGCTTCTATATGTGTTCTCCTATCATAGGGAATGTAAGAATATGTTGGTGAACCAAACATTCAAAAGTGATCAATAAAAAGTTTTACTTTAGAAAATGCATCTTCACATGTAATAACCCTCAGTGACTTATGAGGAAACTTATTCAATATGTGAACAATAATATTCCATGCTTCCACCCAAAGGAAACGAGGCATACCAAACTATTCTAACATGGATCATGCAATTTCAACAATTCTTCCTCTTTGCAATCTCGTTCTATTGAGTATAAGAAACACAATATTCCCTCTTGATCCTAGATCACTTGCAAAAGGAAACAAATTCTTCGAACATGTACTCCCCACCATTATCACTTCTTGAGATTTGTATTATACACCATGTCACTACAACAAAAAAGGAAATTAACACCTAAAATAGCATTGTAATTTAGTGTATTTTAGTTCACAAATTGGACACCTTTTCTGGTGAAAAACTGGGCACAATCATGACTATTTATAATTGTGCCAGATTTAGCGCCAGAATTAGTGCCAGGAATAATGCCAAGTTTAGCATTAGGAATAGCGTCGGAAATGAAGCCAGGATTATTGCGAGGTGTTGCTTCCATTTTTTCTTCTGATATGCCTTCCAATTTTTCTTCCAGTTTTACGTCTAGTTTTGCTTTTGATATGGCTTCCAATTTTGCTTCCAGTTTGGCTTCTTGTTTGGCTTCCAGCTTTATGTCTATTTTTTCTTCTAGTTTTGCTTCCCGTTTGGCTTCAAGTTTTACATCTATTTTTGCTTCTACTTTTTCTTTTGGTTTGGCTTCCATTTTGCTTTTGGTTTGGCTTCCAGTTTTGCTTCTAGTGTGGCTTCCAATTTTGCTTCCATTGTTACTTCCTTTTTTGCTTCCAAAAATGCTTCGTTTTTTGCTTACAGTTATTAATTTAATATGGTTTATTTCAATTTAATTAGTTAAATATATCATGTCTCTTAAATAATTTATATAATTATACAGTAAGTCATATAAATTCATTTGAAATATTTTATAGGATAACATTTATAAAGAATTTTTAGGGAAACAAAAATCCATACAAATTAACAACATCATTATACTTATTAAATCTCCATCAAAATAGAATCTACAACATCCAGTATATATAAAATAAAAATATAATTATTATAAAATGATCATCATCTATAATTAAAACAAGTGAGTCAACTATCTATAATTTAAGTGAATTTGACAACATCCATCATGAGCAGTAAATCAAAACCATCATACGTAATAAATATGCATCAAAAAATCATCAACCACTTTCAACATACAAAAATTGACGAGTCAATACTCATAATATCATCATCATATATAACTAAAACAAGTGAAAGTCAAATATGCCAGTAGATCAATAACATGTGAAAATGATACATGTCCAACAATCGAAATAAGTCAAAATGATACATCATGTACAAATTATATAAATAAAAATGACAAATTATGTAAGACAAAATGATACAAGTCAATATGATGTGTCATGATCCAGATTTATGAGCGGAACAAAATGAATAACAGACTGAATCCAATAACATAGAGATACAAAGAACAACAATAGATATCCAGTGAACAATAACTTCTATTTAATAAATAAAATAGGTTGAAACTGTAAAAATGCAGAACTGAAAACAACTTGCTCGAATGGTGGTAGCTATCTCTGAGAAGAGATGTGGATGATATGCACATCCATATGAGTAGAATCATTAACATTACTCATGAATGAAAAAAATATAGACATCCAAAAACCTAACCCTAGGATATGAAACACCAAAATTTATGTGGGCCCCGATGGGTAAGTTGGTACCCCAACTTCCCGGGGTCGTAAATTTGGCATACGACCTTCGGTTTAGGCACGTGATCGCCTATTGGAAAGGTATTTTCAAGAAATACACATTATTCCATCAAAATCTAACTTTGTTTATAGTTTGGCTATGAAAAGACAAAAAACCATTGTTTAGGGCCCCAAAATGACCCTAGAAGTACAAAAAGATGTCTTGACATGATAACTTCCAAAATAAGTCAGTTGGATTAGGTAGGAAGAAACCAAAATCTACCTGGAAGTTGTGTATGTCTTTATACATCCCCATAAGTGTAGAACCCACAATTACAAAGAATTAGAGAAGAACGTGTTGAACTAAAAAGTGTCAAGAGGAGCTAGTTGGAATATGTGGGTGGCCACCAATATCCACCTGGATAAGTCCTCCCCCTTTTGGAAGTAATGGTATCCATTACATTGAGTTCCCCCATCAGGTGAGGAAATTTCTGCTGAATTTGGCTTCGGGTGAGCCACTTTCCTTGGTGTAGGAGTTGCCCTGCCTTGACAACCCGATAAATATGGATCCTCTGTTGATGAGTTCCCTTGACCTGTGTGTCCACTATCTGATCAGTGGATGTATGTTCCATGTAGTCATGGTTGAGCTCTGTTGGTTTCCACTATTTTTCGATCTCTGATGTGTCCAATAACGGTGGAAAATATGGTCGGAGGAGGTCCAAATTGAACAATGGGTGAAATCCAAGGAAGGGGGGAGTGTTGAGCTCAAAATAATTTTTACCCACAACCTTGGTGATAGTTTAAGGCCCATAGAGAAGTGGATGAAGCTTCCGATGGGGCCCTGTAAGGCGTTCTTTTTGAAAATGTAACCAAACTTTCTCTCCCTCCTGAAATTTGTGTGGTACTCGGTGTTGATCATGGTGCTACTTGTACTTAGCATTGGCTTTCTAAAAAATCTCATGGAGTTGTTGGTAGATGTGTTGAATTTTATCAATGAATATGGTGGCTTTTTCAGCCTTAGACTGAACATGGGAAGAATTTATCTGTGTTTTTGCAAGAGGTAGTGCAACATCAATGGGACCCAAGGGTTGGAATCCCAGCCCCACCTGAAAGGGGATATGACCGGTGGAGCTATGGAGAGCCTTGTTGTAGACATGATGAACATAGGGAAGACTCTCATCCCAAGTATGTGGATGCTTAGAGTTATACATGTGTAGGATGTGCACAATCAACAGATTGACGACCTCTTTTTGGCCATCAGTTTGAGGGTGGAAGGAAGTGGATTTAGTGAACTTGGTTTCCAACAGTGACTAGTGATTCGATGAAAATGTGTTGAGGAACCCGTTGTCCCAATCAAAGATGATGGTCTGTGGTATCCCAAAATGGACCCACAATTGTTCGAAGAAAATATTGGAAGTATCTGCAACTGTGATTCTCTTCTAATGGAATGTGAGGATGGACATCTTCGAAAACCGATCAATCACCAAAAATAAACAATCATTTCCTTGCTTAGTGGAGGTAAGGCCAGACATGAATCCATCAAGATGGATTCCCAAGGCCTCTAAGGAGTAGGAAGAGAGGTGTATAAGCCTTTCTTATTGATGGTTGGCTTGGCAATGGAACATGAAGTGCAAGATCTGATATACTTGTTGAAATTTTGGCCAATAAAAATGCTTATGTATAATGACCACAATTTTCTCCATGCCAAAATGTCCTGTCATCCGACTGTAGTGCGCCTCCCAAATTATATTTTCACTCTCACATGTAGGAACACATAGATGACCCAAATGGCATAACAATCTATCTTGAATGTGAAAATTAGTGGCATTCACGCCTGTACCAAAGAGATGATAGGTGGTGGAGAAGTACGAATATTGTTGATAAATTTGGGGCCACTCAGATGCCTCATTCCCATAGGAATGGAGCACAGTGGTGAGTGCAGCCACGAGAGTTCGATTGAGGCAATCAGGGACATGATTTGTGCTCCCTGTATTATACTTGATGTTGAGATGGAACTGCTGCAGGTAGGTGGAACACTTTTGATGGGGGTCATTCTGTAAATTCCCATGTGTTTGTATGAATTGTAGAGGCTTGTGATCAGTGTGGATGATTGTCTCCTTTTCCAGAATGCAATTTTTCCATTGACAACATGATTGTATAGTGGAATACATTTCCTTCTCATAGGTGGGGTATTTCCAGATAGTATCTGAGAGTGTCTCACTGTGGTATTCTATCAGATGACCGTGTTGAGTGAGAACTACGCCTACATCATAGTCAGATGCATCAGTCTCAATATCGAATGGTCATTGCAAATCGGGTAAGGTGAGTACTGTATCTTAGCACAAGCGATGCTTCAGATCATCAAATGCTCATTTTTGTTCCTTCCCCCATGTGAATTTTTCTCTGTCACCAGCCTTGGTCACTTGGATGAGGGCCCATGCAATATGGAAAAATACCAACATGAATTGTCGGAAGAAGTTGGCAAGTCCTAAGAAGCTCTGAAGTTCGGTTAGTGTGGTCGGAGCTGGCCAATCATGGATGACTTGGATATTAGTTGGATCCACATGTATCCCATGCTCATAAACAATTTGGCCCAATTATTAGGGCCTGTTCATGCCAAAGGATCATTTTTCTAGGTTGGTAGATAGCTTGTGCTGCCGCAGAGTGCTCAAAACCTACTCAATATGTTGCATGTGCTCCTCCCAAGTTCTATTGAAGATGAGGATGTCATCCAAATACACCACCATAAAAGTGTTGATTAAGGGTCTCAATACATCATCCATCAACCTCATGAAAGTGGTTGATTCATTTTTTAAGCCAAAGGGCATGACCATCCATTCGAAGAGACCTTCTTTATATTTGAAAGTTGTCTTCCATACATCAGTTGGTTCTATGGGAACATGGTATCTAGACTTTAGGTAAATATTTCTAAAGAACTTTTCCCCTTTGATTTGTTCAATAAGGTAATCGGTTTGGGAATTGGGTACCAATTCCTAACTATGATTTTGTTTAATGCTCTGTAATCAATGTAGAGCCTCCAGGTCCCATATTTCTTCTGCACTAGTACAATCRGGATTTCACAAGGGGAGGAGTTGGGTCTCATGTGTCCCTTTTGAAGMAACTCTTGAATMTTATGCTTGATTTCRTCATTTTCCATCAGTGAGCGACGATATAATGGTCCATTAGGTAGAGGTGTACYGAGGATTATATCCAYTGGATGCTTGACTTGGCAGTGCGTYGGTACCCCAATGGGTGAGGMGAAKATGTCTTTKTAGTATTACAYGATTTCATCCACTTACTTCTGCTGCAAGGAGAGGCTCTCTGTAGAGGCCACAKATGTGGTGGTGACMKTCTRCTTATTGTAAGAATAAATCACAAAGAAGATGAACTTATTGTTCTGTGAAAATACCTTACTSCATTTCTTATCAAAGATTAAAGAAATAGCRGTAGGAGGCACATCCTCTRGTATCCTATACAATTGTCTACCCAAAGTAATAATAACTCCRCAGGGTATAGAATCATACACAACATGTCACTTCCATAAATATGGTTTTCCTAAAAGAACATCCCAAAATTCAAGGGGATAAATATCACACAATACCTCGTATTTGAAGGGCTTGATGTCRTAGGTYAGAYGACACTGTTGGCTAACGCAAAGATCTCTTCCTTGGAAAAACCAACCAATGGTGTAGGGTTGTAGGTGCAGTGCCATTGGAAGGTCCAACCACTTGATGACCTCTACTGAGATCAWGTTCTTTTGACTACCTCTATCRAAAATGAAATGAAGTGGAGCCCCCTTTACCCACATCTGGGAGTGAAAGAGGCATTCCCCATCCTTTGGTTCCTCTGGTTCACTTCACYGGAMTTYGGTGGTAGCAACAATGGAACTGGGTTCAACATTGATAATYTGCTTCCCTCCTTTTGGGATTGATTCAGAGTCAGAATCTACGTYTGACTCGAACTACTTCAGCTCGACCACTAGTGACTKCTTAGAGCGACATTCTTCGGTGTTGTKCCAATGGATTTTATGGTATTCASACCATTTTCCYGTGTYCTTCTTYGACTTCTCATTWCCCTTCTCGTGTTGCGGCTTGGACTAGATGTCCTGAGAGTSGACATCTTTKCTCTGTCCCTTGATTTTTGGGTTGGGGTCRCCTTTTYCCTGCTTCGTCTGTGAGGAGTTTGCAKATCCAAACTCTTACCTCTTCTRTTAAATTTCTRCTCGATATTGACATCATATCTATAAGCCATACCTAATGATGCGATGTCCAGAAACCCTATTTATATTTAAATGTATCTATGCAGATAGTTGCGGTATTTGAGYACCATATGTCATTCARATTATTTTATACCCAATTTKGTGTGCAYGGTATGGAAAATATTGGTGAAATCTGGTAATKTTTGGTCCCTTTCCTGACGCAGGGTGTCTCATCTTGTGTACTGGTCCTCATAGCTTCCAAYAGGGTAGTATTGTTATTTAATGGCAGCCCTTAAGGAATCCCACGTAGGGGAGACTCCAAATATTGCATATCCCTCTATGGCCCTTTACTCAGACTAAGTATCCCACCAATATTTAACATGGRRRATGACTTTGAGGAGTGCAAAAGTAATATTTTCCATATCAKAAAACTTTTGGACCAAAAAAYACCCTTCGAGYAGATTCATCYATTTATCTACAACATCCACATATTTCAGTCCTTCAAATAATGGAATATCAAAATTTAKTTGTACCTTTWAGGGGGTTGCATGGTCGATTGATGAAGGTGTGTCTCTTGTGGGCATTCATYGAAGGRTATGTGCAAACATGCCCATCATTTTGTTCCTTTGTCGGGAAAGGGCTTCCTTGAGAAWTTTTTTGAAAGGATCTCATGCTCCATCATMTTTATTTTCATCCTCCATGGATTKTTTTAWGGATCGTCACAATYGATATTTCGAAGGATCGACTGATTCAAGTACCAAATTTTTGWACCCAGATCTTATCGGGGACATGCACGAAGAAAAATAAATGAAGAGMAGACTGCTCTGATACCACTGATCCGGATTTATGAGAGGAACGAAATGAATAACATAATGAATACAATAACATAGAGATACAAAGAACACCAATAGATATCTAGTGAACAATAACTTCTATTGAATAAATAAAATAGGTTGAAAYTGTAAAACTGCAGAACTAAAAACAACTTGCTCGAATGGTGGTAGCTATCTCTGAAAAGAGATGTGGCTACTAYGCACATCCGYCTTAKAAGAATGATTACAATGAGGCTCCARAGGCCTTTYTAACATTACTCATGAATTCCAAAATCCTAGACATCGATAAACCTAACCCTAGGAGATGAAAATCCAAAATTTATGTGGGCCCCGATTWGTAAGTTGGTACCTCAACTTCTCGCGGTTGTAAATTTTGCATACGACATMYGTTTTAGGCATGTGATAGCCCGTTGGGAAGGGTTTTTCGATAAATACACATTATACTGTCAAAATCTGACTCCATCTACARTTTGACTATGGCAAGCCAAAAAAAACATTGTGTAGTGCTCCAAAACGACCCTGGAAGTAMAAAAATATGTACTGACATGAAAACTTCCAAAATAAGCTAGTTGGATTAGGTGGGYGGCCACCAATCTCCACCTGGAATCTATGTAGAGCTTAAAAAAATACTRGAAGTGTAGAACCCAAAATTACAAAGAATTACAGAAGAACGYATTGAACTAAAAATTGTCAAGAGGAGCCAGTTGGAATAGGTGGGTGGCCACCAATATCCACCTGGATCAYGTCATGTCCAAATGATATAAGTCAAAATGATATATGTCAAAATGATACWTTTAAATAATATGGTWCTGGAGGCCATGAAAATGATACATATGATAGTAACCATGAAAATGATACATATGATAGTAACCATGAAAAGASGCATTATAACAATATATMAAAAATTATCCACGATGCAATCTATATGATCATGAATGTCACTGGTTKCTATTGACAACTGCCTCATCATCATCATSATCACCATCRTGATCATGATCATCATCATCTACATCARCATCGAYMTTRTTKTCATATGTATCTTTGTCATCATGAGCATCATCTTCCATCTCARCATCATACCCAACGTGATCTAGATCTATTTGATGAGGATCATCCATATCTTCTGGAAAATCCTTGTTCTGCAAAAAAACACATTTAGAATGAAAATTTATAATTTATTTCATGCTATAATTAATTTCTYTGTTATATATCTAATATTACAACATATGAAATGAAACGATAATCATATTACATCATATCAAAGTGCACATACGATAATAAAATTTCAAATAAGTTAGAGCTAAGATGTCATTCCAATGATGTAAAGCATTCAACAATTCTAATAAACATTAGCAAATATCATAAAAAAAATTGTTATACAATTTAACTATCAATTGTAATTTCTATTATATAAGCTTAAGTAAAAACCCTCTCCATTTTGTTCTATATATGATTATGTTTTCCATGAATACATTTTGAGACTTAACTAGTCTATATGTCTTCTTCTCTTATATTTCATAAATGAATATTTTTCTAGGACATTTTGGCACTCCCTAAGAAATCCATTCCTTACAATGTTACTCCCCAAACTTGCGTCTCCTGCCACCTCCATTTATGATATTTTAGGAAAGTTCCCAATATATGTATTCTCCCCTACCACTCACCACCTCCTTTTCCCCATGGACATTAGGAGAGATATCTAGAAATTGAGCTCTAGAAAAGTTGTTGATTTTGAGGGAGATGCATCAAGATGAATTTATCGAGCATGGTTTAGATTGGATTTCTCTTCCTATTGAAGATCTTTTCAATGAGGTTTTTTTTCTTGGGTTTGTTGTTTTCTTGAGATCATCCTATCATGCATCCTAATTATAAATCAATAAATAGTTTTGAATCCAATTGGCAATAACTATAGGACTATTTTTATTGGACACATCTTGACCAAGTTTTATGCAATTGTACTTGATACATTTCTTTTTGAACAATTGGAGAGAGGGAAGTTTAGAGATAGAGGCCAAGAAGGATATTGTAGGGACTACCATACCATTTACAACATCCTCACTCTTATAGATATTATCAAAGAAACCAACAAATGGACCTCAAGGTTTATTGTTCCCTTTTAGACTTTATATAGGCCTTTGACTTCCTGCCCAACCAATGCTTGTTTGAAGGACTTTGGGACCTTGGCATATTTGGGTTGCTCATCACTGTAGGAATGATAATTATTAATATATGAATGAAGAATAAGAATTCAATAATCTAAACTAAAAAGTTGTGGGAGGGAAACCTAATAGTTATTCCTCCTCTTTCCATTTCTATGGTCTATGATAACAATTTGCTTGCCTTACATTTTAATTTTTGCAGTCACCTTCATGGTGTTTTTAATTATGCACTCTTGGAATTATATTTAGGAGCTTTGTAAAATTCTGATATATTTTATAGTTAAAATTGGTATGGCATAGATAAGGGGCAAATGTAACCCACATTTCTAGTGATCATTGACCTAAAAACGTTTCTTCTTCTTCTTTAATGCTCAAAACATTGATTGAAACAAGTGAACAAGAGGTTCTCTATAGGATGGGTGGTGGTGGTGCTCAATGTGACACTCCATTGAATCTAGATGGTGCATCCAGTGTGTCAGCCTATATAATTAGTTTTTATCAATTTTTTTCTCTGTTATGAAATGTTTACTAAATGGAATTTTTTGAAGGAATAAAAGGGATAAATATGAGGATGAAAGTTTTGTAATATGATCATGGTTTATGATAAAGAGTTCAGCGATGAAATGTTATTAGTTGGCAGAAATAAAAAGTTAAAAAACTTGCTAGATTTGGCTTAGTGGACAGATAGAGGGGTGGATATCTAGTTTTTTCCAAATTTCTGGTAGATCATGGCATTATCACATCAACGGATCTCTTCTCATTTCAGGGGTGATACTTGCATGAAGGTTATTTCTCTTAATAGGTTCTGAAATATAAACCACCTTGTCACATGTCCTCTGGTGATTGGTTCCTGGGATTGGAGCAGGAGGTATCAAAACCGCCTTAGTTATATTCTGAAATCTATTTTATTTTGGTAAAGCCTTTCTGTCTGCCATTTTCAAAGTTGGTTCGTTGACTTCACAATGTTATAGCTCTAAAAGGTACCTTTATGTATTTAGAGCCCTAACCCATACATCCATGCACTTAAATGTTACTTTTTCTTCAGTTTGCTTCCAAAAAACAACTTTTTTTTTATGTATACGTGACTTGCACTGTTCTCTGCCCGGGTACATATGCGATATGAAATATAAACGACACACATTTACTTTAAAAAATGAAAAGAAAAAAAAATCAACAATATTCGGCAGGGTTTACGAGTTGTTGAAGGTTGCCTAGTTATTTTCAGCTCCTTTAGGCTCTCCCTCAATTGAATAACCATCAAAATATCATATAAAAGGAAGCCTAGGGAGGTCCATTCAAAAAATATTTTGAGGAGAAGGCAAGGAAACTCTGCTCAAGTTCTCTCTCTTCCTATGAGTTTTGCATCATAGTTTTGAGTATCCATCCTCAGTTATCTTAGCCATCCATCCTTCTATACAATCCATTGAGGTAATTTCCTTGAATTTTGGTTGTGAGGAAATCATATGAGTGGGATATCAATGCACTTGGAGTTCTAATGGAGGATACCCAGTGCCTGTGCTGAAGATTCTAGTTGTAACTCTTCAATTCACTATCAATAAAAGAGTTATTTTCCTGGTCTAAATTTATGTGTTTGATGATATATGTTTAAATTTCTTTGTTTCTAGTTGAATTATGGATTATGTACATGTTTTTTCTATGTTTTCCTATTTACTATTTTATATTCTCTTTCTCTTGTATCAGGTCAGCATTGGGAGGAGGCATGCAAGTGGAAGTGGACAACATCTAAAGAGGATTCTTATACATACGTTAGGATTCAAGGTACATGCCTTCTTTCCTTCTTTTTTTCTCTTTGAAAAATAATTCATAGTCCTATGTGATTGGGGTCATTAGGATAGATTTGTCTTTTAAGCAGTCAGTTCTCTACCTTAGTATTAGTCCCTTACTAAGGGGGGTTTTCCCCAAAGTAGAATTAACGACTCCACTGGGGAGTCTCCTTAGGGTGCTTGGGAAAAATAGAGTTTATGTTTGATAGTAATTTAGGCTCAAATATACTAAGTGATGATAGATTAGATTACCTGTTTCCAGCACATATAGTGTAACAACTCTACTGATTACAAATCCTGGTTGATTAATTTATGATTGGTTATATATTATACATATAATTGAACCAACAAACAAAAAACATTTCATGATCAATAAAAAGAGGAATATTAAAATGTGATTACTTCAATGATACATTTCAAGAGCTACAAGGACAAGTTCATGAAGAAAAATGAAACAACAAGGCTAACTACACTCTCCAAGGTAGATTGCACTACAAGCTAGATAAGCTCTATGTGACTAACATTGGGGAGGAATGTTGTGACTTTCCCTTAGATTGGGTGATTCCATATATCGATGGAGATATCCTTTTTGTGGACATCTCGATGTACTGATATGAGTTCACTTGAGACACTCTCACATTGTTAAAGGTTAGACCATGACCTAAGCTACGACTCAGATTGATTTCCTGAGGGATTTGTTACTCCTCACTATGCAATACATGTCTAAGATGGTATGGGTACACACATACCACAACTCCAGTAGGATGGATAACATGCATGTGATGAGGCTAGTTGAGTAGCCATTGAAGTGATGTTATAACACCCAGATGATGATATGGTGGTCCTTCAGATGGAGTGATGTTATAACACCATTGATTAGGTTGGATATTGTGCATGTGATGAGGCCAGTTGAGTAGCCATATGATGGTCATCCTTGATTGGAGTGATTTTATAACACCCAGATGATGATATGGTGGTCCTCTGGATAGAGTGATGTTATGACACCATGGTCCTCCTAACTAAGGTTGATGATAGGCAACCCTCCTAGATTTGAGTGACGTTATAACACCAAGATGATGATATGGTGGTCCTTGAGATGGAGTGATGTTATAACACCATGGTTCTCTTGGCTAGAGTTGACGATAGGTGGTACTCATGGATTGGAGAGGTGGTATAACACCTAGATAATTATATGGTGGTCCTCTGTATGGAGTGATGTTATAACACCATGGTCCTCTAGAGTGGAGTTGACGATAGGTGGTCCTCGATATTGGTGTGATATTATAACACCTATATAACTATATGGTGGTCCTCCTGGATTAGAATGATGCTATAACACCATAGATGATGATACAGTGTTCCTCCTAGATTGGAGTGATGCTATAGCACCTAGACAATAATAAGGTGGTCCTCCTAGATTGGAGTGATGATATAACACCTAAGTAATTATGGGATAATTCTCCTTGTGGAGAGGACATGATTCCTTGAAGTGTTGGTCAAGGAAAAGATTTCATATAATGTAAGACGTCAAGTAAAATTTATAAATTTGTGAAGAAAATCCCAAGCTAGATGTTGGTTATGTGAATTAAAAGTTGGCCATAATGTAAAGTCATGTAAGAGTCATGTTGGATGTCTATATATATTATCTCCTTCAATGATTGTGAAATATTTCTCTTTCTCTTGCGCACTTGGTTTTTCTCTGTAGTTGTCTGGGGAATTTCACTACAGTTGTTCTTTCTCCTTCTAGGGTTTGTTATGTCTTTGTCATGCTCATTGGATACTTTCTATGACATGTTTCTTTTCCTTGGATGCTTGCTATGACTTGTCTCTTATCCTTGAAGGTTCACTATGGATTGTGTCTTGTCCTTGGAGGCTTGCTATGACTTGTGTCTTATTCTTGGAGGCTCTCTATACTTGTGTCTTGTCATTGGTGGCTTTCTATACTCTTTTCTTGCACTCTAGAGGTACTCGCTATGATTTTTCAAGCTGCAATAGAGATTTGGCTTGTTTTATACGGGTTATGTATTACATGGTCTTGCATCTCTTCTTTGTCCTAGGTTTTTTGGGAAAGGAATTGATAAATCCATGATTGGATATTGATTTATAAGGACTTGATCATATTGAAAGGTTGGTGATTTATAAGGGTGATATGACCGATGGGAGCACAAAAGAATTCAAGCTACACATAAATAAACAACTCAACACAAGAAATGAAAATTGTCATATTAACATAACAATATCCAACTAGTTATTGAAAGTCAACTAATGATACATTATTCTCCTTCCAGATAACAAAATCATACCACTTTTTGTCTTGTATCATATCAAATTCTAATTGTTATGGATAATGGAAATATTGTTGCTCCTGTCAAAACATGGCAGAGGGAATAGTTAAATTAATTAATATCCAATCATTTGATTTTTTGTACAAAATTTAAAATATATATATCATTTCAGATATTAAATATACTTACAAATTTTCATATTAAGGCTTCTAAACCTGTTTGGTCACTGTGATGTGTGGCATGAAATTTGGCAAGCCTGTCCTTCGAGGCCTTGTCCTGAAACATACACTAATTCAATTTAATTATGCACCAGTAAAATATAAAAATAATTTAATGAATTTGAAATAATATTATGACCAAATTCAAATACATGTGTGCTCTCCTTGCCGGACTTCCTCTATGCATCCACTCTATCATATACTTTCACAAGCTCTTTCCATACTTTCACACTTACATCAATTGGCCTTCTTTTGTTCCTTAGCTTGGGAGTAATTTATTTTATCGTTTTCATTTGGTTGCAACAAAATCTCTTGCAATTTTCAGTCATTTTTTTTATCTTCTTTACTGACCAACCTATCCCAAATTCAGTCTCCATGTCATGGATGACTGCTTTTTGAAGGTGCATGGGTATCTTCAAGAATGGAATATGTAGATGCTCTTTGAAGAATTGAAGGAATGCTTCTTTCAACCTATGCATGAACATTTTCCCAGAATATATCATTCAAATATTCCCGGAGACAACATCATTTTCTACCTCAGTTTCATATGTACCAATTCAAGATGCATACCATGTATTGGTGGTGGAAGAAATATGTGTCCCATAAGTGGTTGGGACATTGGACGTCTATGCTCCTTGTTCCACATTCTTACAGGTTATTGTTACTGATTTTCTCCTTGATCTTTTAGATGATCCAAGAGCTGATGGGGAATCGATCGATTCCCTTTGACAGGGCTTCTTTGGTTGGATTGTTTTAGTGCCTTTAGTAGATCATTCTTCCATGTATTTGGAAAGCATGGACAATTCTATACCTTCTATTTTCTTCATTGCTTCTACCCCCAATATAGAAGCCATTTCCTCTTTCAGTTTTTCATTGTCATGACCCTATATATGTACAATAAATTTCTTATTTTAAATTTAAATATTAAAAAAATAAACCCTATATATATAGAGGAAATTTCTTCTTTTATAATTTTGAAATAAAATAAAAAAACTAAAAAATACAATTCAAACAAGAAATGAAAACATGTACAAATCTATAAATTGAGTATGAAATACCTCTTTCTAGTAAGAATCAGATCCCTTTTCTCATTTCCCTCTACTTCTTCACATTTTTTAGCATCTTAGGGCGAATTTGTTTCCTCCAGACCGTGGAAAATCCCTTCTCTTTGCTCCATACATTTTTCTCCCTTCCCTGTAACTGTTTTAAAAAGTAGTGCAAAATGGATGGGCAAAGGTTTGATTTTCATCTCTGGTAGGTGGTGAATGACATGCACAAATTGATTTTGTCACTGTTAGAGGCTGAATCATGCCCATAAATCAATTTTTTTTTAGTGAAATCCACAACATGGGAGGAGGGGTGCATCAAGATCTCTTCCCACCATCAACATGGATCCAATCGATTAGTTATTTTCTTTTATATCCTCAAGGCATTTCCATGGTCTTCTCCAACTCCATGCAGAAGTTCCAAGCTCCCTCGATTTTCGATTGTGAGTATGAGAGTGGAAAAATGGTGAATGTTTTACATTGTATGTGGTTAATGACGAGATTTATTCATTGTGCGGGTTTTTTTTTCGTTTTGTTTGAATATTTTGTGCTAAATTGGGCGCCATTAGCATCGGATTTAGTGCTGAGTATTGGCAATAAATGTAATCATTTTGGGGCGCTAAATGGGACGGAAATTGCGCCTAATTTAGTGCCTATCATCTTGCATGACGTGTATCTATTGGAGGGTATTTTGCATGCATCACATAGAATATCTTTCAACATCTATTCTTTGCAATAAAAACATTCTAGGGATTCACCTATTCCCTAATAACTCTAAACTACAAACGTGAACACAATTTTTTTTGGAGCGAGTTGTGATCTCTAACCTACAACTTACATAATGAAAATTGGATGTTTTGACAATAAAAACATGGATCATGAGGCTATATACATGGTCATAGGAGGAAACAATTATGTTAGGCCCTATAGGAGGATTTTATTCCTTCAAGGATAATCATAACTACTCATACCACCACACATGACCTCTTACTAGTCATCTAGTCACTTGAAATAGTGACGATGATATGAAGCCCCTTGCATGGACCGTGAAAAATGAGCATATTAACAAGATAATATCAAAAACACTCTCTCGGTGCATAGATGTTATGTGACTAATGTCATTTTTTTGTATTACAAGATCCATAGGAGACCATGGACAGAGGACGTGGACAATGTAGACCTACTAAATCAACGAGAGGAAAGTGGGTGGCCATAGAATTAGATACGAAATCTGTAGATACAATAAAGGTAAGAAGACAAAGAAACCTCAACCAATGGAGGATGGTGTTTATGAATTCACAAATGCTACAACATAGACGAGATAAAGTTATATAAACTATGCTGTTTTTTTTTTCAAATCCAAAACATGATATCAATATCTCAAATATATGAGTAAAGTGAGGTTTTTTGTTGGATAGATATAATTGGTGTACTAAACATCATTGAATATGTTGTGTATTATAGGGGCCAGACGAGGCCATGGAAATAGATCGTGTCATATCAAATAAGGACATAACGAATGTCGCAGGACATCAGGTAATCAAATTTTGACATAACTTAGGAAGCATTTTGTGATGTTTCCATTCTTTTTCATATTATTATTAAAATTTATAGTGTATTATCCAATCTTGAAATAAATTAATGCATGTTGTTGATTATTTCAGATGGGTATTGGAGCAAGTGCACAACCTAAGCATTCAACTAGAAAAAAAAAACATATGTATGTGGGTGTGGACCTAAAACTGTTAAATCACAAAGAACACAGTGGGTGGAAGAGGATATGACAATGGATCCTCCATACACAACAAATAATTGAACTGAAGAAGAGGTTGGTCAAGACTATAGTACATGTGATGAATACTTTGAGAAAATTGTTGTTTGTAGATGTTCTATATGTCGTGGAAAGAAACAATTCAAATGAGTGATTGTACAAAGACATTACATAGATGATGAGATTCCAGTGGGTAGTATGACTCCTACAATCGATTCAAATCCAATAGGAATTGTAGTAAATAGTTTTCCAATTTGATATAAATAACAGGTATACTTCTTTTAAACATTGTTTTATATTATTTAAATAATTAATTTTTTTCTTAATGGATGCTTGCAGGATAAATTTATTGGTTTAAAGTATCCTAGATCACCAACTTCCATCCTAGAGGGTTATGATCATTTTTCATATGATACATTTAACAAAAATATTTTCCAATATACCATCTCAAAAGATAAGGAATTGATGAATACAAGTAACATAACAAGAACCGGTTTAAAGATACATAATTTTCTTAAAGATAAGGGGAAGGTGGACTACATACCCTATGAGAATGAATGTGATGGAGATGATAAATTTCCCCTGGGTTTCATATCAATTTACAAAGAGACATTTGACTGTCGACTATATTGTCCTTGGCCTAGTGATCAAGAACTACCTAGAGTGTACAATGTGTTTCAATTTTGGGGTTACAACTACATGATACAACCCTCCAATATTCATAGAGAGAATCTAGGCCTCTTTATGTTTGAAAATGTACATGTGGGATCTAAACATATCAAAAATTCACAACAAACCACTAGGAGATTAATGCCATATTACAGTGGTGAATGGAGAAGGCTAGCAGAATATAAGCCTAGCATGTCAACATATGATCTAAATTTGAATATGTATACACATTGCCTCCAATTGGAAAGTGGAAAATAAATGAATAGAGGTCATCTTATGTATATAGATGGATGTGCATACACACACAAAAATATTGCAGGATTTATAAATAGTAGTAAGGGAAGGGACCCTACCGTAAGACCGAATTGTCAATTTGTTGAGGTTATAAATGGTAAAGATGGAGATATGGAAAGATAGGTTGATATATTGATAATGGTTGAGGATATTATGGACCTTAACACTAGGGATGAGTTATTGATTGATTACCCCTTCTTAAAACACACTCCTGCATGAAATAAAAGGGAAGAACAAGGTCTCCCTAAGGATGTTCTTAAGGGTAGAAAACCAAAGAATAATAAATGAGTGTGGATTTATGTTTTATAAACTGTGTTGTCAAAATTGTGTTTTATTAAAATCATTGTATAAATAAAGAAGTCTATAAAATAATGTTTCATTATTAAATTGATGTATATATGTTGATACCTTTTATATTTTAATTTGTTAAGCCATATTTGATTATATTTATTTTAAATTGATACATTTATGATTTATCCAATTGTTGCCAAACATTAAATAATGGTTTCGTTTTTTGATATGTAGAAGATGATGATGAAAGAATGGCTATTAATACCCAATATCCAACTGGGCTATTAATATTTGTACGGGATGATCCAAACCATCCTTTAAACCATACCAAGGAGAAAAGAGCATATTTAAAGAGAATTATACCCCCTGAGAAATTTGAATAACCAATGAGATTAGCATACACTGATGACATGCCACCTAGCCTTAGTGATGATGATCATGATAGTGAAAATGTAGTGCATGAAGAAGGATTGAATTAAATGCTTACATGTTTATTTGGGGATAGAAACAATGATGACAACAATGATCATATGGATGAAAGTAACAATGAAAAGAGAGGTAATTACCACCAATGTAATGTTGATGATAAAAACCTGAAAGACTCCATCAAGCAAGCAAAAAAGACACCCGTGTTCAAATCGGGTGCAAGTAGAACCTCAAAAATGGCATGCACATTAATATTATTAGAAATTAAGTCACTATTTGGTTGGTCATACAAAGGATTCACCACCCTACTGAAGTGAGTTGAAATCTATTTCTTACAATGCATTGTCAATTGGTGTACATAATTATTTTATGAATAGTCGTAATATAGATTGACATATAAAACATGTTCATCATACGTAAAACATTCAATTGATCTAATCTTTGGCAATCTTACAGGGCACTAAAAACCAAAATATTTCCTAAAGAGAATGTGTTGACATCAACTTGCAGAGAGGCACGTCAGTTGTTGGTTGAGTTGGGGATTGAATATAAGGAAATTCATTCATGTAAAAATGATTTCATTTAATACAGAGATGAATATCAAGACAAGGTAGAATGCCATGTATGCAAAGAGAAGAGATATTGTGCATATGTACAAGGTCCTATAGTTCCAAAGAAGGTTTTATGTCACATGTCAATCATACATAGGCTTCAACGGATGTTTTGTTGCAAGTCACTTGCATAATTGATGGACTGGAGTGAAACAAATAGGAGTAAATATGGATTCATGAGAATTCCAACCAACTCCAAAGCATTGAAACACATAGAGGTAAAATGGCCAAGAAATTTCAAAGATGAACCCCGTAGTATCAGGTTTGGTCTTACAATTTATGGAGTGTTCCCATTATCTTTCATGAGCTCAAATTATAGTGTTTGT
>ML825004.1:66416-80056 GCA_009831015.1 Picea engelmannii
TCAATAGATCAGCCTAAAAACATTGGTGACATGGGTCTATTTGTGTTTGTTATCTCTATGTCCCTATGCTTATGATTTTTGTTTTTATTAGTTTAATTCTTGCTTATAGTTTTGTTTTTCTTTCTCTAACTCTTTCCTCTACAACTGTCATGCTCAGCAAGACCCAACTGGGCATGCAAGCACCTCTTATTTTCTCACCAAGGTGACAAAGAAGGTGCAACAGATTGGTGACTCCACTGGGGAAAGGTATCAAATTCCTACCTCATTTGGGTTTATTTTGCTCTTCTTTTAGTTTGATTAACTTGCAGGTGCACAAACCGGCCTAGGCCGACCTGCCAACCATCCAATCCAGAGGATAATTGAGAGAAATCCATTCGGATTTTTCTTTCTCGGCCATTTGACACAGGTGCGCGGGTATTCTACCCCACAGACGCGCATCGTGCGCACATGCGCTTAGTCCACAACCTTTCTCTATGCGCATGCGCTTTCTGACTCATCTATGTTCGCGCGTCTGCGCTCTGTGCGCCTCTGTCTGCACTAGGGGCCGCACATCTAAGCTAAATTTCACATTGTAAGTTGTTGGGATGTGGGGAAGGCCATTTGCCTTCTTAAAAATAATGTTAAGCATGCTATAAACACTGCACCACACTTAGTCCCCTCATCATATAAAGGGGTTAGTCAAGCACACATAGGCACTTAAGAGGATAAAAATCAATCTCCCTTATTTGGTTTTTGCCACATGGATGGCTTGCTTTGACTTACAATCTAAGGTGAACACCAATTTTAATCACATATAAACTTACATTGGGACTAGAGGTTGAATTTACAATCACTTAGTATGCTCTTCTCTCGCGCATTCAAGCGACCTTGAGAATCAGAAAAAGATTGTGAACCAATTTCATCTCCCTTAACAAAATTTAAAACCTTTAGGAGAGGACAACGACCCTTCTTGGGGACCCCTCTTAGTTTTCTTTTTCAAACACATCTTAAATATTGTAACGGGCCCATACATGCCCACATGCTACAATGATAGGATAGTGTTTGGAATTTTGCTTTCTTAGATCAAAACACTAGGAAAGTTTAAAGGTTTGTAACGAGCCCATACATGCCCACATGTTCAATCTAGGATAGTTTCATGCTTTTTTCTAGATTACATCACAAATAGGGAGTTAAAGGATAGTAACAGACCCACATGTCCACATGCTAGTTTCCTAGGGATTTTGAATTCCGCAAGGTTGTACCAAAGGGATTTAGTTAATTATGTAATCAAACTCTTGTAAGGACCAAGCAAAGTCCACATGCAACAAGGTGACATCTAATTCACTAAAAATTGGCACACTTTCACTCACACACAAAAGTCACTTGTCACTCACATAGCTTCTTCTTGAAACGTGGAGGTCTAAGTAAGTTTCCTCCAAAAAGGGATTCCGAAGGCACCCCATCTTTTCTTGATAGGACTATCCACTCCCATTTTTAATCAACGAGGTTGGTTTGCACCCCCAATCTCACAAAACAACTTCATCTAAAATATTTCTAAAAGCTCACTAAGTTTTCCTCCACAGGAGGTGCCAAAAGAAATTTTTTAGTCTAGGTAGGATTTTGGGGATAGGCATCCAAATAACTCCCCGTTATATGGTTCTCACATTGTTGAAACATAGAGGTTTTCAAATAGGGAACTGAAAATCCTCCAAGTCAAGTGTTCCAATCACCATAAGGCAGAGAAATACCCGTGAAGGGTTGAAGGCCGAGGTATGATTGTTCTGTGCGTCCCCCCTTGAGGCACCCACCTCTTGGACGGGATCCAGCCCGTGACCCATTTCTTAGGCCGAAAATCTAAATGTCACACTTTGACTGAGGTACCTAGTGACCAACTTTAGGACATCTACCCAGGTGGCAATTGTGGGCTGCAATTGCACCTTGATTGGATTTTGTGTGGCTATTGGGAAATATCGCCATCTCTTTCGAGATATGCCCCCTTTACCCCTCATTATAACCAATTATTTCATCCTTCACTAGTTTCTCTTCCAGTGACTTCAGACCCCACTGTTGAGTACTATTGGAAGGTCCAGTGCTATTTGAGAGGAAGGACGTTACGCCTTCTAGGACACGAGCATTTTCTTTCTTTTGATTCCCCCATGCGGACAAAACCCACTTACCCACATATATGCTTCTTTCTCATGTTATGTATGATGCACATCTGATTACAGTTTGATTTGGATATATATATTGTGTAAACATTCAACGCAAAGACTCTTGTTGCTATATTTCTCTCACCACTTTTTGCACATATTCGCACAGCTAGTCTGACATCATAGGGGAACCACAGAACCCCCATCGTTCATGATGCTTGCTCAACCTCCCTCCTATTTTAGGGGGAGTATCTGGTCGTGCCCGCTCATCGGCACCTCCTTCACACACTCCTGTGAGTGCTACTATCTTAGGATCAACTTTGCTTGGTTCTACATTACTTGGGTCAACTTCCCAAGGTCATCCGTCCACTCACTCTCCTATTCACGGAAGCGGGAGACCCACTTCCTCTCAAGGAGGGAGCACCAACCCACCTAGCCCCCCTCAAGGGTCAGGTTCACAACACACTATGGCCGGAGCTAACCCTCCCCCCCCACTACAGATGCCATATTTGGCCTCTCTCAACATACCGGATCTCACCAAACTCACCAATGATCCTATATTGCATGATTCCACATGACCTGCAATGCCAACAAAACTACCTTCAGACATACCAAAGTTTGACGGAAAGGCAAGGGATGACCCTGCCAACCATGTCATGACCTTTCACCTATGGTGCTCCTCCAACAACATTATGGATGATTCCATCAAACTACGATTATTTCAACGCACCCTCACTGGCCCATTGGCTAAATGGTATGTTGAAGAAAAATCGGGGTCCCACGCAACTTTTGAGTCATTGGCCAAAGCATTCTTGACCTTCTTCCAATTACCCATCTTCCACGACAATGGTCTAGAACTACTTTCTAATTTCAAACAAACCTCAGCCACACACATCGCTGACCACATTCACGAGTGGCGTAGGCGACGTAGTTTGTGTAAAGAAGAAACCACCAAACAACAATGTCTCGACTGGTTTCTTAGATCACTTGTTTCTCTCCTTGGAAAGGATGTAGCTTCCACATTCCCTCAATCTGAAGAGGAAGCCATCAATAAGGCCCAACAGTATGACCTCATTTATGCACAACCAGGGTAATTATACATGGTACTCCCTGATCTTCCAAAACCTGTGCCATTTGGCCAAGACAAACCTGGGATGTCTCACTCAGCAGACGGGCTGATCGGTGCCACCACACACCGTGGTCCACAACCCCAACCACCACCGATGTATGGAACACCTCAATACCCACCAGCATATAGGGGCACTCCTTATTACCCCCCACCCCCTTATCAACAACCATACCCTGTTTCTATACCTCCACCCATCAGTGGACCACCACCGGCACCGCCCATACATCCACCTATCCCCACGAATAGTGGTACTCCCTCAACATCAGCTTATAGTACTAGCGAAAGCACTACACCTTCCTATGTCCCTTATGGATCGGTACCACCACCACAAAATCCATACTTCCCATTTCATGGTCCTCCACAACCCATGGCTCCCCCACATCCTCATGCGGGGGTAAATTTTGTTCAACCCTCTGCTGCTCAACAATACCAAAATTTTGAACAGTTGAACACAACCAACCCAACTCATCCATCAAACAATGCCAAGAAGAAAGGATGGAACAGGAATAACAACAACCAAGGTCAAGGTGGGAATCAACCCCCCCAACACCAAACCACTGGGGGAAACCAAAACCAAGGGAACCAAAACCCCCAAGGGGGCAATAATAACAAACGCCAAGGGAGAAATAATGTTAAAACCATCTTCCCTTGTGCACTTTGTGGTGAGTTCGGACATTACACTCACCATTGCCCCCAGATCGCTGATTTCAAACTGCTGAAAGACTCTGGTAATCTCCCCCATTCTTCTGCACAACCTGCCCCTCAGAAGGCACCACAACAATACGTACAACAACCCCCTCCCGCCGTGCTACAAAATCCTATTCCACATCAAGGTGTGATAAACACCCACAGGACACACAACATCCCCCACCTCAATGGGGATGATACCACAACCCCAACAATCTGGCAGAGCATACAATTCTTCTCACCAGTGAGGAAGAATCCTTCTGCAAATGCGTAATCGTCAGTATCATGCACCCGCTGAGTCTACTCCTCTCTCTCCAGAGACAAACCCTGCACCAACAAGACCCCCGTTGGTGATCCCTCGCCCTTCCGTCGAACCACCACTTCACATCCCGCGCATCCCATTGCATAGGAATGTCCACAACCCACAGGCTAGGGCAGCTCATAACTATAGCTTGGTAGACGACTTAGCACAATCCCCAGCTGCCATGTCAGTCTTGGAAGTCCTCCAGACTTGTCCTACACAGCAGAAATCACTACTTTCCACATTGGGGGCAGTCGACCCTGCAGATACTCGACTCATAACCTTTGATCTTGACAGCGGCGAACCTCGTCTTCCCGCCTTGATCGCCTTTCAAATACCAGTAAAAATATGGAACATCACAGTTCATCGATGTATCATCGATGAAGGGGAATCTACATGCATTATGTCCAAAACAGTATGGCAGAAACTTGGTTCCCCGGAACTCATACCCTCTGCCATCACATTACGAGGTTATGACGGATGACCATCCTCTCCTGAAGGGCTCTTTCAAAATGTCCCCGTCGAACTTGGGGGCAAGACTATTCTCATTGACATCGAAGTTATCGATGCCCTGCTCGATTATAATATCCTGTTCGGTCATAGCTACATGTACGCTATGAAGGCAGTGGCATATTCAGTCTTTCGAACCATGATGTTCCCCCACAATGGAAAGATCATGACCATCGACCAAGTATCACATTATGAGCCCAACCCATCTGCCAACCTCGATAACATTCTTCCCCTCATCCACACAAACCAAGATGCATATCCACTCGTAGAGATGGGCCCTGGGATTTTCAAAGATCCATCCTTGTTAGGGACGTACCATGGAGCACCACCACTCCTTCATCCTGCTAATCAAGTATGCGTCATCTCATCTAATGGAACTCACACAGAGGATGCTCTTCCTCCTCAGGAGGCTTCAATCATTCCTGACATCCCAATTGTCGCAGAGCCACTCCCGCCGGAGCCTCCTGCACAATCGTCGACCCCAACAGTCCACAAATCCACATCCCCTCAGGGGCATAGTCCTGTTTGGGAGACAGTTCCCCAAACCCTCACTCAAATTCTCTTCTTTTACCCTCCACCAGGTATAGAAGCTTTTCAGGTAGCCGCAATGCTCACACTACCCAATATGGTGTTAGAAATCCCAGTGTGGTATTTACACCCACCTAAGATGGTCCCTTGACCATCCCTTCCCCCACAGGAAGGCCTCCCCATGACGATACCCATCCTTACCCCCACCACCCCCCCACTCACTAACCTCCCGGCTATAGCTGGGGGCAGGAGAAAGAAGAAGGAGCCCACTGCTCCACTTCCTCCACGCATCCCCCCACCTTGTACACTATGTGAGAAAGAGGGCCACCAAACCAACAATTGTCCATCACTACCTGAATTATGGAATTTGATTCCCCTCAATCAAACTCCCACAACTCCCGCCACTACTGTTAGTCCCACCACTATCACCCACCCTTCTAGTAGTAAAGGGTTGAGGACCAAATATGCTTGTGCTATATGTTCATAGTATGGCCATTACACTCATCATTGCCCAGCACTGCCATGCTTTTGGCAGACATTAGCAGCTGTGCGCCAAAACTTCCAGAGCAACCCTAGTCGTGCTAAGTCCTTGCCAACAAAAATCACCGACATCCGCTATGTCACCACTACAGTCAATGAACGTATGAGATGCCCTTGTTCTCTCTATGATTCATTAGCTCATTTTACATACCAGTGTCCTATGATCCTTGAATACAGGAAACGTCAATTAGCCCTGCTTCACTAACCCGCAGAAGCGACCATTGACATTACCTCGTCACTAGAGGATCTTCATGTCATTTCTTCTGATCCTGAGGCACTCCCAGCGCCTCCATGGTTCTTCAATGACGTCTCTGAGGATTTACCCCGCAACCCCCCCAACTCTCCTGCTCATTCCCCTACGAACACTCTCCACCCAACCACCACAGGTACCCCTCAGTACTTCAATATATGGTTTATGTCGAGTGAACCCTCACCATCTCCCAGTATTGTTTTCCCTGCTTCTTTATCAAGGGGAAACCACACGATCACCGAGTTCACTCCTCACGACCCCTTGTATTCCCCGCATTTCCAATGCGATGAGGAAATAATTGAAGAGCTAAACCACCCAAAAACACCTTGGGATGCACTACATCACCACGCACTCTTCTCTCCACAGGACGCCCCCATGCCTCCTAACCAAAACCCCCTTTACGCGGTCGAAATCAAAGATTTTATCCTGGAAGGGCCTATCGATTGGTTCAACAATCCCATTCCCACCCCTGATGCTTTTGAAGAAGGTAATATGGCCAACATTTCCCCCACCATCAAAATTTACATTTCCATTAAAAATGGCATCGTCGAAGAAATCATCATCGGAGCATCTTGCACTCCTCAGAAAATCGACGCATATAAAGCCCTTTTCCAAGAATATAGGGATATTTTCGCCTGGTCATACACAGAAATTCCTGGCCTCGATCCCTCTATTGTCGAACGTCGCATCGATACCTAGCCCAACATCACACCAGTTCACCAGAAACAACGACCGCTACACCCATCCAAAGCTGCGGCTATCAAAGCCGAAATTGACAAATTACGCGTTGCCGGGTTTATTTACCCCATCGCTTATACTTCATGGGTTTCCAACCCTGTACCCATCGACAAAAAATAGGGCACTATCCGTGTTTGCACAGACTTTCACGATCTCAATAACACATTTCCCAAAGACAACTTTCCAACGCCTTTCATCGATCAAATTGTCGACGACTGCGTCGGCCACGAGACTCTCTCCTTTATGGACGGATTTTCTGGCTATAACCAAATACAAATCCACCCAGCCGATCAGTATAAAACCACATTCATTACCCCATGGGGTACTTTTGCATATCGTGTCATGCCTTTCGGCTTAAAAAATGCTGGCGCAACCTTCCAGCGGGCAATGACATACATCTTTCATGATCTGGCTAATATCATCCTCGCCTACTTGGATGACCTCACAACTCGATCCAAGAAACACACCCAGCATCTGGATGATTTACGAATCATTTTTCAATGGTGTCGTCAGTACAACATATGCTTGAATCCTCTCAAATGTGTGTTCTGTGTCACTGCAGGGCACCTCCTCGGTTTTATTGTTACCCAAAGCGGTATTACCATGGACCCACTCAAAGTCCAAGCTATCACCGAAATTCCACCTCCCTAGAATTTACGACAACTTCAGAGTCTTCAGGGCAAAGCTAACTTTATTCAACGCTTTGTCCCAGATTATGCCATACGTACACATGGTTTCCTCCGCTTACTACATCACGAGATCCCTTTTCACTGGGACGACCATGCCCAACAGTCATTTGACGATCTTAAAGCAACGCTTTCAAATGCACCTTTAATTAGTGCACCTGACTATAATCGCGACTACATCCTCTACGTATCAGCATCAACTGTATCAGTAGCCAGCGTCCTCGTCCAGCTCGGCGATGACAATCGTGAACACATCATTTATTACGTTAGTAAGAACCTCTCAGGACCACCCTTGAAGTATAAACACGAAGAGAAAATTTCTCTTGCAGTTGTCCTCGCAGTCCAGAAACTGCGCCATTACATTCTGCTTCACACCACAAAGGTCGTCGCAGATTCTAACCCTATGCAGTACTTGCTCAGCCATCGACAAGTTAATGGAAAATTCACTTGATGGATCGTTATCCTTTAGGAGTATGACCTCGAATTCTCAACACCTAAGAGTAAGAAGGCCCTCGTTCTCACAGAACTTGTCACAACCCTCCCCTCTGACACCACCAGTGCCCCCGTCAACACCGACTTTCCTGAAGAACATCTCTTTTACATCACTTTGGATGATACTTGGTATGGCGACCTTCTCGTCTACCTATGAACTCAAAAGTTTGGTAACCACCTATCACGAGATGATCGTCGACGTATTTTCCATCAGGCCTCCCGCTATCTCCGCATCAGAGACATCCTATACCGACGGGGCGTCGACACCATTCTTCGTCGATGCCTGACTATTGACGAGGCCGACAGAGTCTTAAACGATTGCCATAGCGGCGCATGTGGGGGCCATATTTTGGGTATATCCACCGCTCAAAATATAATCCGAGCCAGTTACTTTTGGCCTACCTTGTTTCATGATTGCATTCATGCCGTGAAACGATGTGAACAATGTCAGCTCTACGCCAACAAAGCCCGAGCTCCCCCCGCTCTTCTTCACCCTGTCATTACTGTCGGCCCTTTTTGTAAATGGGGCATCGACTTTATGACTTGTAATCCCCCCTCCAACAATGGTCACAAATATATTTTTGTCGCCGTTGATTACTTCACCAAATGGGCAGAAGCTATGCCCACTTTCAACAACACCGTTGACACTGCAGCGCGCTTTTTCTTTAACCATGTCATATCCCGTTTTGGAGTACCACTCCAACTTGTTTATGACCATGGGAAACACTTCAAGAATGATATCTTCATTGAACTCTCATCTCAGTTAGGCTTCTCTCACGAGTTTTCCTCACCATATTACCCTCAACCAAACGGACAAGTCGAGGCAGTTAACAAAGTCCTCAAGACCATGTTACAATGCACGGTTAATAAACATAAAAAAAATTGGCATCATATGTTATTTTCCGCGCTATGGGATTATCGAATGGCGGTGAAAACCGCTATGGGTTTCACACCCTTCCATTTAGTCCATGGGGTCGAGACAACTCTTCCCATCGAGTGCGAAATTCCCACCTTACGCACCGCAATTGAGCTATTACCTGACACTGCTCCAATGGAGCAGCGCTTGCTGAACTTGGAGTCTCTGGATGAAGATCGTCGATCTTCATTACAGAACAACGAGGTAGCTAAAAAATGATCCAAGGCTACTTTGATCGCCATGTCAACCTTCGATCATTCCGCAAAGGCGACCTTGTCCTGGCTTATGATATCGCTCATCATACCTTTGGCCACGAAAAATTCGAATCACTTTGGCATGGCCCTTACATTATCCAACATTGCCTCACCAAAGGCGCATATATCCTAGCCTCTACCAAAGGCCTATCTCTTAAAGAACCCGTCAACGGGTTGTATCTCAAGAAATTTTACGCTTAAAAGTAGTCATTCTACTCTAGGTTATTTTCTTCTTTTTTAGTGCTTTTTAATCTTTTTTTTCATGCCCTCTCGTCAAAACTATCCCTTGTTCTATTGATAGATGCTTCCTCCACCGACCTACCACATTGGTTACGCTGACGGTGCCAGTCGTTGGACACAAAATCTCGCTTCGGTTGCTTGGGCTCTCTACACCCCCTCACATGAAATGCTACATTCAAGTGACATATGTTTGGGGCCAGCAACCAACAACCAAGCCAAATATACCACGGTCATTGGCCTCCTGGCCGACGCCCAACGTCATCATATTCGTCACCTTAGCGTCTTCCTCGACTCGCAACTAGTCGTTCTCCAGCTCAACAATGTGTACCGTGTACGCGATCCGTGCCTCTTTCGCAAATACCTACAGGTTAGGCTGTTATATCGACATTTTGATTCCATTACATTTACACATATTCCACGACAATTGAATCAAACAACAGATCAAATAGATAACATGGTGTTAGATTGGCATATATCACATCAAACTACACATACATAAACATCTCACAAATCCTGTCACAACATATATATAGAATAGACATCATCATAATCATTAGCAAAAAAAAAAAAAAACACATGTAGACACCAGATGAATCTCAAAACATGTATACTCATGTATATATAAAAGCCCATCAGGCCATCTGAATGTTTACATACAAAAATACATGTATCCGCAGGCCAATACAGCACCTCGGTACAAAAAATGGGCTCACCAGCCTATATACAACAAAAACAAAGATATACATCATGCACCACTCATGGTGCCTCTATCGCCCCCCCACCTTCTCCTCCCTCAGGTGGTGGTGGTCCACCCACAGGACCCTCCTGCCCCGGTGGCAGGCGTCCACTCATCATAGCAGCCAAAACTGCTGCTCGTCGCACTATGGCCCGCCATGGTGGCGGCACCCCTACACACTGCTCCAGGAAACTCTCGTCCTGGATGCATGTCCACATGCCCTTAGGCACATCCTGTAACACCGTCTCCAGACGACGGCGTATATCATCAAAATCCACTCCGGTCACCGTTGGAGGAGCGTGTGATGGCCCCTCACCAGGGTCATCGAATCAGCGCCTCCTCACTGCCCTCTCGGGCTCTGTTGGTCGCCCCTATCACCTCCAGTAGAATCCTCGGGCGCAACATAGGCACCCTCTCTAAGAACCAGGCCACTAGGATGGACCCAAATGCAAACTCCCCTGCACCTGTGGACTGACAGTGGTCTAACTGCGCCACCATCCTTGCATGTAGCGTCAGCCCCCACGCGAACCTCTCGCCGGCCACCACTCTCTCCAGCACCAAAATCTGGCCACCACTAATCCGTTGGGTCGCAAGTGACCCATATATCCGGACAATCATCGCCACTATGCAGCGATGTGCCAGGGATTCTATCACACTGATACTCACCACAGTCCCAGACATAAAGTCCCGACCTGAGCAGTATCTCTGGCCAATATCAGCAAGCAACGTCATCCTAGGCAACACCGGCTCCGCCGGTAGGGGCGTTCCCCGAAAGGGGAGCCCAGTCAAAAAATAGATATCCTCCACCGTAGTGAAGGGGATCTGCTCTCCTCGTACGAGGAAGCAGTGCAGCTCTGGACTCCACATCTGGATCAGGAACTGTAACAAATACTCATGTGCCCGTATCAACAGGCACTCAAAGAACTTTAGCAACCCACAGGTTGCTAAAGTCGCACGCACGACGGGCCCCTCAATGGCCACAACGTCTCGTAACTGGGACCAGTCTCGCTCTCACCACCACACCGACATCGTCACCAATGACCACCTGCAGCCAACACAGAGTCCTATATCATCTCATGCAACAATCAAACAACATCAAAAAGACTCATTTTTTTTTACCCTTCCACCTTGCCTCATAGGCGCGGTTTTTATTACCCATAGGCGCGCACACATGCGCACCTGTTCACTACACAGGCGCGCCTATATGCGTGCATGTTCATTATATAGGTGCGCATATATGTACGCCTGTACATTGCACAGGTGTGCATCAGTGCACACCTGTTTTCTTCACAGGCGCGCCCTTATGCGCGCCTGTTCACCATACAGACATGCACAAGTGTGCGCCTGTCAAACCCACAGGCGTGCACTAGTGCGCGCCTGTCCATCTCATAGGCGCGCCCTTCGGACGCGCCTTAAATTCTTTTTCCCATGCATCCATGTGCATATATTTGGTGTACAGACGCGCACGTTTGCGCGCCTATCACCGAATCACCTGTGCATGTGGGGCCCACACCCCCTAAATACCCCTATACGACCCTCCGTACAAACCCTGCCCAAAAATTGAAAACCCATTTCTATGCAGGATGATTAGACCACTAACCTGATACTTGAAAATCCTCAATCGACTGCCTCGTCCTCCCTGAATCTACAAATCTCCTCTGAAACTTCTCGTCCACTCACTATTGCAGCAGGTACAAATGAGGTGGCAATGTGGGTCCTACAACTATATATAGGCCTTTTTCCAAACTTCCACTCACCATTCCGAGAGCCCAAGGTGTCCATTTCTCAAACTGTCTTCAGCCACGAGATCAACATCCTGTCACCTACATCACAGCAGTCCCTGGGTCGCTTTTCATCCTGAGCCCCTGGGGCACCTTTTTTTCATATCATGGTCAGGTACGCACGCGCATAGTCACATTTATCAAATACATTCTCATATCTTTGATTCTCTTCAGATATTGTTCACTTTGGGTATTTGGTTTTCATGTGTGCAGGTACTTGATCATCATCCATCAACACAACCCCTTTAGGTATATACTTAACACTGGCATGTAGTCTTTCCTGATGTCTCGCATTTACATTTCCAGTCACACCCTCTGATATTGGCCTCTAGGATCCCCATTCCCGGCTCTGCAGTACCCACGCCTCCATTTGCATCTTCGTTACTGTCACCTGGTCGCATTCTTACCCACATGAGTTGTCCCATTCATAACACCTTTTGCCATTGTTTGACACTCATGTTGTTTTTAATTACCCTTTAGGGATGGGAGTCCCGATATTCTTTCATCATGTCGTGAATCAACTACATACTCCTTCTCCTCATTTTGCTAGCTTTCTCACACGGACTCCCAGATTATCTCTTTATCTGCACCTCCGCAGTCTCATGAACCATCCATTTCATCCACAATTAGTTTGCCCATCTGTGAACCTGTTAGAAAAACAGGACCGCAGAGCAATAAAATAAAACAAATGCAGAAACAAAACATAGAAGACACACAATACAAGAGAGACACAGATTTACGTGGTTCACCCAGTGTGGGCTACGTCCACCAGAGAAATTGGCAGGTCCTTCCTTTATTATTATCCAGCAAATGAAGGGATACAACCTACAACAAAACCCGTTGTAACTTCCTCTTCTTTCTCTCACAGTCTCCTATCTCAGAATACAATATTCACCCTCGTACATAGCCGCAATATATTTCCCTCATAAAAGAGGGTTGCCTTCTAGGGCAAAAAACCCTAACATAATCTCTACCGTTAGATCTGCGACCTTATAATGAACGGTCCAGATTTACAATGAAATTACAATATACTTTTATAAGGCAATTTTTTCTTCGGGGGCTTCGCCCCCAAACCCCCGCTGGGGGCCCTCTTGCCCCCAGACCCCCCATCCGGGGGGATGGACCCCCCAGACCCCGCAGAGGGGGTACCCCCCCCTCTGCACTCCCCCGCGTGGAAGAGTGTACATACTTCTGGGGTGTAAATACTTCATGGGGTATAGACACGGTTGAAAGCAAATACCTCTGCATCAGGAAGATAATCAGGCTCCACAACCAACAATCTCCCACTTGGAGACTGATCTCAACAACTCCACTGATGTTGTATATGCTGGACTTTGAACCTTCTTGGACCTGGAAAATTTCTCATCTTCATCTTCAATCTTGAAGACCAACTGAAACTGAGCAAGAACTCAGTTTCTCCCCGGTTACTCCCTTTGTTAACATGTCAGTAGGATTCTGGCTAGTGTGTATCTTTTCCATCTTCAATTGTCCATCTTCCAAAGCGGATCGTATGAAGTGGTACCTCAACTGTATATGCTTATTCTTCGAATGGAAGGCTGAGTTCTTTGCAAGGTGAATTCCACTCTGACTGTCACAGTACAACTTGTTGTTCTCCTGCTTCTTTCCCAATTCCTCCATAAACCTTTGTAACCAAATCATCTCTTTACTAGCCTCTGTAGCAGCAACATACTCTGCCTCTGTTGTTGAAAGTGCAACAACCTTT
>ML825005.1:0-55954 GCA_009831015.1 Picea engelmannii
ACCTTCTTTACAAACTTGAATTCGCCCATAGATAGTTTACAAAACAGAGATGTATCTCTGCGCATGCTCCTGGAATTAGATTCCGAGCTTCTCCTTTTCATCTACATTCAAGATTCTTCCTCGAGCTCTGTGAGCTAACCCTCGTCTAGAATAAACTGGATTAAACTAGGTTCAGCTATCTATTCAAAATACTAAAGACTGTATTTATTTACAATGGATTTCTATTTCCAGATCCTATGATTAAGGAACAGGGTCCTTAACAAACTCAACTGACCCCTACGAGTCATCAGTGACTCACTAACCATTAACAAACCCTAACTCATCTTTTACAAGTGGAAAGGATCTAGAATCCTTATCCATTTTTCAATTCTTAAATGAAAATAAAGAAAATACATTTATGTGAGACTCTAGGTCTTCTCTGATTTTCTTGACCTTGATCAAGTCATGAATGAACTCGTTTTTCCTGAGCCTATGCTCCTGCATCATTACAACTAGTTACTATTATAATACACCAAAAGAAACTCATGCAAAAACAATAGAAAAATAAATATTCACTTGAAAAAACATTTTTTCAACAAACTTTTTTTTGTAACTTTTCAAGAACCAACTACTTGGAAAAGCCTCTTGAAAAAGTTTTATAATTAATCTACTTTCATGCTCTCAATATGATATTTAAAATGGACATCAATAACCATAAGTGTATCAATAGATACCCAACATTGACATTAGTAGTCATAAGTGTCCAAATATATAGTGCAAAGCTAAATAAATAAATTATAAAAAAAACTAGAAACACTTACCAACTACTAACTAAAATTGTATATTAATAATATATTATACCACTTTGAAATTTATAAAACATATCTTAGAATTTATTTTTAAAAATTAAATATTAAAAAATAATAATCTTTTATTTATAATCATTATTAAAAAAAATAAAAAAATTTATAAATAATTTAATACCCTTTTAAAAAAAACTAAAAATATGAAAATCACAATGAAAACTTTAAATTTCATCCTTAATAAACATTTCATAAATATAGTTTTGAGGAGTACATAAGTACCTCATCTTAAAAAAACAACACGAATCCTCAATTGAATGATATTTAAATTTCCACAAACAAGATTATAATTGCAATGCTTGATGGGACTTTTCCAATAGAGGTGGGTGTTTTGACGTTTAATGCACTTGGATCATTGACAAAGTTGAATTTCACCATCAACTTCGTTGGTTCGTTGGTGGGTGTTTTGACGTATAAGGCACTTGCATTATGACAAAGTGAAATTTCACTATTAGTTCGTTGACTCGAACTGACCTGGACGTTTGGGGCATAGGTTTTACCATTTGTTTATATATTAAATTAATATATTTAGTAAGTGTGTAAAGACTCCAACTGACTTGGACGTTTGGGGCATAGGTTTTACTCTTTGTTTATATATTAAATTAATATATTTAGTAAGTGGGTAAATAAGAATGTTAAAGTAATTTGAGGAAAGTTTTTATTAATGTTGTTAATTGGAATTATAAAGATATTAAAATGTATTATATGAAGTTGGTTTATTATTTTAATGATGACCTCTTATAATAACTTTTCAATTGATAAAAATATTGTAAGATTTGAAAAAAGTGTAAATCCTAATAAACTTAAGAACTTAATATATATTCTATGAATATTCAACTTTAACAAAGCTAGAGAAGAAAAACATTTTAAATTGAATGAATTTAAAAAACAATATTTAAAAATAATTATAATTATAATTATAATAGTTAATAAATTAATAAAAAAATTTTTTTTTCTCCTATTCTTTACGTTTCCATGCAAGGCCTTATCACTTACTACTTTCCCAAGAATCTTCATTTATGGTGTAATTCCAAAAAGTGATATGTATTGGGAGTGAATCTGATGTGAGATGATTTTATACCGTTTTTGTGTTTTGAGCATTGTGGTAAATGCTTGCATGAGATATGAATACACAACATAGTTGTGTGTGCCTTTGTTTGCTCATCTTTATGTTATATTTATAGACATTGGCATATTTGGTTATATAAGTTGAAATATTGTATATAACAAGGCAATCCGCCCAGACCCAATAAGATAATAGGTAAATGATTGTTTCCTTTTTATATTAGATGGTACACTTATAAAGTTATGTAGGATTTTGAATGAGATCCAAATGAATAATTTTAATTATGTGTGCTTTTTTTTTGTTGATCTTTGTGTTGTATTATAAACATTTGCATATTTGGTCATAGAAGTTGAAATATTGTATACAATTTACTATCTTGTTGGGTCTTAGCCATTTTTTTTTACTTGTAACAGGGTCACCGATAGTTAACCCGAAGGGACACATCCAACCGGCCACGATGTGACACGCCTGACCTCGGAAGAGCCATAGAATTGAACCCACGACCTCATAACAGAGGGCCAACGACTTGGCAGCAGGGGATCCAACCAACTGGGCTACTCGACGGGGATAGCGTCTTAGCCATTCATTGTCTTGTTTATTGAATTTTCCAAGGTTCATATTTTTTAATATCTTTAAGATCAACCATTATTTTTTTTTTTAGTGCAACTATGCTGTTGGATTTGAAAAACTCACATTGGATAGTCTATATGAAGATGGAAGGGTTAAAAAATATGCATAAAATGGACAAGGGGGCTATGCAAGAAACCAATATGGGAACAATCCTTTTGATTCTAAGTCTATGTTGTCATCGGGATTATATGAACCATTTTCCATGTCCAACAATGTTCCACCACCTCCCAATGTTTAGATGGAAGATATGCCTAACAACAATATGCAATGGTGCTTCAACAACCATCGCAAAAGTTGATGCCACAATCACCAACAATGATGGTGATGCCATAATTTGCAAACCATTTTGGCAATACATTTGAAAAAAATTATACTCATGGTGTTGGGGCCTTAACACAATGCTCTCATCAAAATAAACCATTTGGAAACCTTAACTTCCTATAAACATAAAGTAAACATTATACAATTCTTAACATTTTTTGGTAGCTTGCACGCTAAAATTGTGCTATAGAGCATCTTCCATAGTTTGTAAAAGATATAGCCCAATGATATGGCTGAGAGTGTGATTTCACAAGTTGGCCAGAGTGGTTTCTAGCTGGAAGATTGTGCTAGTTAGGTGGTTGAAACCTTCATAGATATTTGTGTTAGATAGAGCTTGATTATATTTAGAAATTTTGTGACAATTGATTGCATACTATACAATAGAAGGAATTCAATATTATTTTTTCATTGCTTGTTATCTTATCTTTAATACATGGTATATACTTTTCAACCTATTTCACATTCTATAGCCTACCATATTTCCATGTTTATTTATGTAGTTGTGAATCGTGATTAAGTAACCGTTAGCATTAATACAAGGAACAAGTGATTCGTCAAGTTGTGTAAGTAAAAATTCTTATAGAAATTAAATGGTTGAAAATTGTTCGATTATCGTAGAAACCTAGTTTTCTTTCCACATGTAGCATCCTTGTTACCAAACTGCTTTGATACCAATTTTTAACATTACCCAACTTACTACTGAGCAATGCTACTCCAAAGGAGGTTTGACTGATAACAAAGGAGGCAAGGGACAACATGGACAAGTGGATATATGACATTGACAAATGGAGTGGTATTCGAGAGGTCAATCCAATGGAAAAAAAAGAGGTAGGGGACATGTGGAGAGCAAAGGAGGAAACGATATTGGTTGATAGGTTTTTCCCATTGACAGGTTCTGAGAAAAACCTCTCCCGAACTAGCATACTCCCTTAACGGGTGAATGGGAATTCCAAAGTACTAAAGGGATGTGTACAAATTATTATGTAGGAAAGTAGTTCCTTTTTTTTTTGAAACACCCAAAGCATCTTGGTATGGTAATGGAATAAGTACATGTTTTTTGAAATATCTTGAATCAATAAAATATAGTGTGAAAGTGTGGTTTAAATATATTAAGGAACATGTTGTAAGTGGAGATCAATAGAAACATTGTAAGAAACAAGAGGAATCCATGAGATATGAAGGACGAAGACACATTTAACATATTGGATTACATTCATTGATCCAAGAATAGTAAAAACGGGTTATACTGATAAAGCATCTAAGCATGCTTCTTCTTTATTTCCAAGTGCAACATATGCACTATCTTGCATTTTTGCATAATGTTCAAAAGAGAAGAAGGGTGAGATGCACAAATCTGCTAATGATTTGACATGTGATATTTCTGTGAAGGTTAAGCTTTATCATTCAGCCTTTCCAATGTCTATGGTTTCCTTAGATAGTGTTAAGCCTTAGGATTTATGTACAATCAAGGCCCATGGAATTTTGAGCAGGATTTGTTTCTTGGTGCCACGTTTTATGGGTGGGATTGGTACTTTTTTTGGGTTTATATGGTCTCATGGTGGACCGATATATGTATAAAACTCAACAAAAACATACATTGTCAAGTTTGGAGGGCCGAATCCTTGTGTGAAGGCAATTTGGGTGACCATTCCTCATGGCCCATTAATCGGTTTTGCTTGGATCCAAAAATTGCATGTAAACATAATGTGTTGGCCAATACACAACAAGATTTTTTGGTCCAATTGGTGGTCATCATCTTCCTTAGTGATACAAGAGGTAAGACATTCTGCGATGATGCATGTGATTGAGATGTTCAATGAATTTACAATTTGCTTATTATGTTGGGACACCAAATTATTTGTTGCAAATAGGCGTATGGATGCATTAAAGAATTTGGATTCTATTGTAGACAATGATGTATTTGTCTAGGACTAAAGGATCTCCCAATCTTGTTGAAGAGAAGTTGTCTTCCTGATGTTTGTTAAGAGGTGACAGAAATGGACTTGCTCTGCATCCTAGCCCTAGCCCTGTTGGCGAAATATTGTTTGTAAGGTTACAACAATGGTGAAGGAGTTCCACAAAGACCAACTTGGTGTTTCCCCTACATACAAAGGCGTGCCCATAACAAGTGATAGCTATTCTAGATCACCAACAAGAATGATAGAGAAATGACCGAATGGAAAATTGTTGTTTTCTAGAAATGCTTCACGTAGATGACTTTCAATATGCATAAATAGTTTAGGACATATGAAGCTCATCTCATTAATGAGAACATATTGGATGCATTTCATCTCTTCTAGAAACGTTGCCAATGTTTTTTCTTGTAAAGGTTGGAAGTTTTTTATTGGAATCTTGAGTGTTGCATGTATAGCAGTTTCTTGTATGTTGAAAGCTGCAACTCCGATGGGAGAAATAAGTAGTATCATACTTTGTCCATAGGGAGAGTACATATTCAATGAAGCTTTAATGCAATTGATTAGGTAATATTTTCCAGTCCTAGTTGTTCCTTGGATGATCATCATTAAGGGTTCTATTTTGTTGTTGTTGTTGTGATTGTTGTAGTATTATGTCAAATGCTTGACATTGTTTGTTTGAAAATGTATTATCTCATGGATTGACATATTGGTTCCTTTGTATCGCATCCATACAAGGCCAATTGTTTCAATGAAATGTGGTGCAAAAGTAAGAGCTACTTTTGGAATTTCTAGATTTTCCCAACAATAATTGGTGTCATAGTCACAAATTCCAAGGATGTCAAGCTCATTGAAGTCTATATGGGCAGTGGGGATCAATCTTGATAATAATTGCCACAAATTTATCTCCATGTTGGGATGCATTTGTGTATCATTGTCTCCAGCTTCATCTACTTCATCTACTGTTGTTTCTTCAACATTTATAGGATAATGGTGTACATACCATGCATGGTAGGTTCCTTTTATGTTCTCCCAATTTTGTATGATTTTAGCTCTTGATAGTATCTTTCCTATATCCTTGGTATTTATCAGAATGCGAAGAAAAATTTTATGCTTTATTTAGGTAATGTTTTGATCTTCCAACAATGTCTAGACTTTTATTCATAATTTTCCATTTGACAATCATATAAATCAATGTCTAAATCTCCATCCATGGACATTGGGATTTTTGCATAATTATCCATTCTAGTTTGGTTCATATTCCACATTCATTGATTGAATCACTTGTTACATATGGCTTATTGAATAATTTTTTAGTTCTTCATCTATTGGATTCGTCCACATTTTTTCCATGGTAAGGTCTAAAGGAAATACAATATTGTTGGCATATTCTTTCATTTTGATCTTATATTTCTCCAAGAATATTCTTGTTTTCATTTGTTTATCCCATGATGTACTAATAATTGTTTTGTAAGTTGATCCATCATCCACCACCAGTCCACAAGTTCTATTAATAAGAAATTTGTTATAATTTTAATCCCCATAATTTCAGTATAATTTCTCCAAGAAATACTCCTACATGTTCCATATAATGTTGATTTACAAATTTACGATAATTTATTGATCTATAAAATTTTATTTGTTCTTCCCATAATAAAAGGTTAACCTAGGAACTAAAATTGACTACAACATGAGGTGAGAGATCATCTAAAATTGACTACAACAATGCACACCCTTTGAACTAAAATTGACTACAACAATGCACACCCTTTGAAAAAAAACCACTATGTCCGGGGTGAGAGATCATCTATAAATTAATTGCTTCTTGTCGACTGATGTAATTCCCTACCGAACTGAAGGTCGAGCAACCCTCTGCTCGACTTGTTTCCGATTTAGTGGGTTGAGTCGACCCATTCGATGCAAATTACAAGCGTGACAAGGATCTCATTGTAATAGCATAAGAATGATGAGACGGTCAACTAGAAAAAGAAGTCTCGTTTGTATACGAAGAACATAGTATAGTAGAGTCTTATAATCGAGTTTGCGTCTGTAATCAAGTTTAGTCATATTTCTCCACTTCCTTTCCCATGGAAATCATACATGTGGCCTTCTATAATTTGGCGAGTAATCATCATCGACTTGGTGTCGAATAAACTTAGTCGAAGTGACGGATCGACTTGGTCGACTCCTCTTCTAACTAATTTTTTTCCCAACCAAAAGCCGACGGGTGTGAATGGAAGATGAATAATGATCGACTACAACATACGCTCGACCTGTTGGAGCACCAACTCAATGGGTCGAGTCAACTTCAATCGACCAGAACGCCCATATTGTGCTGAGAATGGTGTGCTCCTCTTTCTAAATTCAGTTTAATAATTGATTCTTTGTCATATCTCTTTTACATGATCTGTTAGTCATGTTTTCAAGAAGAACTAGTTAAGAGTCAAAAGTGTTTAAAATGATATGGAAGGATTTGTTAATTCTTTTTGAAGGTCTCACTTTGATGTCATGTATATAGATTCATTGTAAAATATATGGAGATATGAAAATTGAAAAAGTAAGATGAAGGAAGTAGTTGGTCCCTCTTTAAAAGAAAAAATGTTATCATAGTCAATGTTTAAAATGAGTTTGTGTCTAAAATAAGGACGTCAATGTAACATAAGATGGTTCTTAGCCGACGACATCGTTCTCTCACCAATATCATTCGATACTCAGTTGATGGTACGAAGTCAAGCCTTGCAAGAAAAATTTTGTATTTTACTAACAATAGAGTCTTAGAATTGAGTCATAGTTAGAATCACATACTCCATATATTCTCAAAGACCTGAAGAAGCATAGCTAAAGATTGAAAGCACGAAGAAGCATAGTCGTGATTAAATAGCCAAGAAGAAGATTGGTGAGCATTAGACATTGAGCACGTACAGACTCCAAGATCTGAAATCGTAAAGAAGCATAGCCAAGAATGATAGCATCAAGCAACACAAAAAGAAGATTCATGATGCATATAGACACTAAGACATGAATGAAAGATTGAAAGTCTGAGCATTGATGGAAGAAATTTTGGAGCAACTGATTGAGAAAAGAATTTGCAGAAAGCATTCACAACGAGCATTAATTATGAAATTTTGTAGAAATTTAAGGCATTCAAGAAAGAGACATTTCTAGATAGACACACACGAGAGTTGAAAATATAAGATGATGACATAAGAACAATTGAATTAATTGAACCCCTTGGTAGAAGAGTTGCAGAACAATTCTCTCATTCATGACAAAAAAAGAAGAGGAATGGTAGAATTGGATGATGCCACAAACCCTCGTCGATTCCATAAAAGGAACCCTTAGGAGCGACAGATTATTGGAGTATCCTAGAGAGTGCCTCGACAATTCCTGTGAAGAGTAGACTTTGTAGTTGGTTGCAAGAAACAATGGGTGCCCTTCAACTAGCAAAGAATGTTGGAAGCATGGAGATCAATGAGTCGGGATATGTGATATGCAGTCACTCAGAGCCATTAGAATCCAATCACAATAACCTAGTATATCTGTATCTCTCTATACATTTGGCGGATGTTGCGATTGATTTACCTATGTAGACCTGTACCCATGGTCAATTGACATTAAGAATACTTCTGCAAGAGTAGAGATCCGGGACATTGTTTCACACTTGCTCAGGAGGAGCAAGAAATTGAGTGTGGGGGAAATGTTGGGAGGCCTTGTAGGCCCTTGTAGTAGTAATCATATATCATAGATTAGACATAACAAATTAAGCAAATATGTATGTAATAAAGGGATAAATGCATAAACAAATGATTAGTTGGAGCAGGTACAACCACCCCAACCATTTCTCCTATGTATATATAATCATGAAGATGGAATAGAAAGGAAGTTAGTTAACCTTCCCACAAACACTTCTTGAGTACGCATGTCTTGATATGTTTTCCTTAATGCATCTCTTCTTGAATGCTTGTGTAATCTAAAATATTACAACATGCATTGACTTCATTTATTGGGACCACACTATAATGTCCCCAGATCCTCACTGAGGCACATTACCACAATATTTTTTCTCTGATACCAACCTGTAACAAACCCAACTCCCCGGTTGGACCACGTTACTACTAAAAAAAACTTAGTATAACTCTAATACCAATTTGTAATATGTGGAAATATACATAGCATGACACACATACTCATGCTATTATCATTAATAATTAAACTCATAAATGCATTTGATTTAAACATGCACAACAATAATTAAACACACATGACAACATTCATATATGTAAAATATAGAGTAAATGAAACATTCATCCATAACCTTTAATAGTAAATAACATAGTGATTAAAACACTTATCTTTTAAAAATGATTTACACAACTAGTTGCAGACAAAAGACATTCCACCCAACCATAGACTCTGTTGCTCCAATTTTCTCAGCAACAAGTCACCCCCAAGTTGGGGCTACGAGTCCATAAGGACGAATAAACTCCTATGCTATCTATAGTCCATTGTAACAACTCAATTACCCACTAAAACATATTTATGCGACTGCAAACAATTCCAACTACCCAACTCTCTTCCCCATCAACTTGCACAACCCAAGGGATAATATTTCCTTCACTGCATTGTAGTCCCTCAGACAATCTCCATCCCCTCCAGGGTCCAAGGCAGACCGACCAAGAATATCTCTACTAGGGGATCCAAGAAATCTAGCTTCAATAGGAGTGTTCACATAGCAAGCTCACTTCCTCTTAGGTAATTTTCTCAACAGAAAAATCGCTCAGAGGCACACCAGCCTCATTCTCAACACAATTTGAAGCTTTCCTATTTACCCACTATAAATGGCCACTCTTATAAAACACTCTCCTCTCTTTTTTTCCCTAATCTTGCTAGTTGTAAAAAATCTCCTACCAATCTGCTCAAATTTTGCTCTTTTCCCATGTTTTCTTGACTCTTACTTCCCCCCCAAGGATGATTACACTCAACCCCTGCTACCATGACTGAGTGGGATGGATTCGACACTTAACCTATTACAAATTGATTAATAAAGATGAATTAGGACTCAAGGCATATGAAAACCTCTCAAAACCCCCATTAAGTCCCCTCTCTTGTGGAATCATACCCCCCCATTACTCTGGTCCTTACCCACCTCCAATCTGTTTTTCATTTTTTATTATTCTCATTGTACAAATTTTACATATTACATCGCTTGGCCCATAATCATTCATAATATTTATAGACATATAATATTAGATTGGGGATCAAAACTAGGGTGTTACAATCCACCCCCCCCCCACCCACCTACAATTTGTACTGTCTTCGGTGCACAACACCATATAGATGTGCATGTATACATTTATAAATTATCACATCATAATACTTGATAATTCCACAGTTTAATCAATTACACAAAAATTCCAACTAGTAATCTCGCGTTCCCCTCATTCTACACAACCCAAGGAAGTGTACCCCCTTCTCTGCATCACAATCCCTCAGGCTGTTCCACTTCCCTTCCAAGGATCCAACATAGGTCGAACAAGAAACATCAAAGTGTTGGAATCTTAGGTTCTGATGGTTCATCACACTTCTCCTAAAATCAGTCGGACAGGCGTTCAACCAACATCTGAAACCAGTTGGTCGGGTGATCGACTATATATCTACACCAGTTTATTCAATAGTTGATAAGCCTATCAGTTGGACAGTCGGTCGGTGGATCGACTAGCCTAGCAATTGACTATGAGTTGGACACATCAATGGTTTGGTCGAGCATACTTGTCAAGCCAACTCGACAACATGGATTTAATAGAGTCAAATCTAACCACTGATGGTTGTATGTGGAGACGATTTTCCCAATTCCCAGGAAATTGGTTATATATTGAGGCTATAAATAACAAATCCCATGGGTCATTATCATGCTTGTTGTATGTTAATAATGAACATGGTGTGCATGTTCAATATGCATTGTAATTTTATGATCAAAATGTGATATGCTTAAGTGTTGTAACGATGTCTTTAGACACCACTTGTTTGTTGGGTTAATCTTGACTCGGTCATAGAGTCGTTGATTCAATCGTTGTTGGTTTTATTGTTAGTGGTTTACAGGAACATGATATTTTCCCATGGTAATTGATGTGAGTCTTTGCATGGCTATGCATGTCCATGCATGTGTTCGCACGTCTATCTCCATTATATGCATGTCTTTGCATGACTATCTCGAGCCCATGCATGTATTTTTATTGTAATCTAATTCTGGTAAAGGAATTAGGGTTGTAATACGAAGCCTATTCAATGGCTCGAGATGCTCCATTGTAACAAGGTTCAAGGAGATTCAAGTGGTCAATGTTGGCTTGGCTTGGCCAGTTTGGCCAAGGTTAATAGATATCTATTAGGTGTTGGTTTCTCAGTTAAGGGTTTCCAGGGTAAATCTCTCGAGTCTATTTATGTGCATGCTTTCTTGTTGTGCTACTTCTTTCTCTTTTTTTTTAACACTATTTTATTTGAAGGTTATTCCTCTTCGATTATCTATAGTTCTGTTTATTTTTTTCATATCAGGTTACACTCAATATCAAACATAGAGTTGTGTCTCTAGGAACTCCAACTGCATTGAAATGGAGTCTTTATACACATATGTATAAATGTACATTCATATTTCCTTAAAAAATTGCAAAACGATTTAGGTACTCTTCCCGCATGGCCTCTTAATGATTCCATGTGGCATCTTCAAGACCATAGTAGGTCCATTGAACATTTATCAGGAAGATGGACCATTTATTAATCACTTTGACTTTCCATTCTAGTATGTGCATCGTCTCCACCAGAAAGTCTCCTTTGTGCTCCACCTAGATCACAGTCCAATCAATCACATGGTTAGGATCAGATACACACTTCTTTAATAAAGACACATGAAACAAATTATTAACTCTCATGGATCTAGGAAATGAAATTATGTATGCAATTGGGTCTATCCTTTCTAGAACCTCAAATGGCCCACAATATCTCACTACCAACTTTGTGCAACTTCCCAATTTCAATGATCTCCTTTTTGCCTTTACTTTGAAAAAGACATGCTCTCCCACTTTTAATTCTCTTTGTGCTCTTCCCTTGTCATCATAACTCTTTTGTCTATCCCGTGTAGACTTTAAATTATGTTTTATTTTTACCATATGTTCTTCCATTTCTCTTAGCAATTTTGTCCCAATATCTACTTTGTCTGCTAGGTTATCCCAACTCATTGGTGTGTTGCATTTCTACCATACAAGGCTTCAAATGGGATCATCTTCAATAATTCCTGATATATATTTTTATAAGATAATTCAACCAAATGAATATATTCTTCCCACTTGGAATGTTGATCCATTACATACAATCTTGACATATCTTAAATTATTTGGTTGACCCTCTCAATTTTCCCGTATGATTCTAGATTATAAATTGTGCTAAAATTCAAATTCATTCCAAATCTTTTAAACAACCCCTTCCAAAAATTGGAAGTGAACTTGGTATCTTTGTTAGATACGATTGCCTTAGGCACACCATGTAGCTAGAAAATTTCCTTCATATAGATTTATGCAATGTTGATTTCCTTATGTGTCATCTTGACTGGTATAAAATGTGTAGCCTTTGTAAGCTTGTCCACCACTAACATGATGGAATCATGAAGCATTTTTGTTCTGGGAAACTTGGTGATGAATTCTATGATAACAATATCCCATTTCCACTTAGGAATGGGAAATGACTGTAGCAAACCCACTGGATGTCTGTGCTCAACCTTTACCTTTTGACATTCCATGCATCTAACAATAAAATCAACCACATCTTTTTTCATTCTAGGCCAGTAATATTAGCCTCTTACAGTTTCAATTGTTTTATGATATCCTATATGTCCGACATATGGCACATTGTGCATTTATTTTAACATTAAATTTCTCAATTCTTGAGAATTAAGAACATAAAATTTGTTTTAGTATGAGAAAATTCCATCCTCTTCTATTTTGTAATATTTATATTTTTGTCGTAAGCTTTCTTTAATTTTCACATAATACTGGTCTGCTATTACAAGTTACAAAATTATGTCTTTTAAATCTAAAATGTACATGCTTATGACTGTAGCATGCATTTCATGCACCCTTCTACTAAGTGCATAAACCACTTTATTCTCTTTTCCTTTAATATGCTTGATGTCAAAGTCATATTTGCTAAGAAAATACAACCATTTAGTTTGCCTGACATTCAATGTTTTCCAAACAAATATTTCAGACCACTATGCTATGTTCTTAGCTCAAATTTTATGTCAATGAGATAATGCCTCCACAATTTTAATGAATGAACAATGGTTGCAATTTCCAAATCATGGGTAGCATAATTTATTTCATGCTCCTTAAGTTTGCTTGACACATAACATATGACATGTCCATTTCTTGTAAGGAATCCAACAAGCCATTCCTTACATGCATTTGTGCACATAAAAAATCCTCATCTGGATCTACAACCTTTAAAATAGGTGCACTGGTTAATAAATCTTTCAAGTGTCAGAAGCTGTTTTTGAACTTGGTAGTCCATTCAAATTTTATTCCTTTTTTTGGAACGAAGTGATTGGGTGTGAAATCATGGAGAAACCTACAATGAATCTCCTATAGTAACTAGCTAGACCCATAAATGATCTAACTTTTGAAATATTTTTTGGTGTTGGCCAACTTTTGATTTCTTCAATCTTTTCTGGCTTTATTGTTATGCCATCCTTTGAGACAATGTGGCCCAAGTAATGGATTTTATTTTGATATAAAGTGCACTTGATCAACTTGGAATATAATTAGTGTTATTTCAAAACTTGTATCACCATTCTCAAGTGTTGGTCATGCTCCTCCTTTGTCTTGGAGTAGATAAGAATATCATCCAAGAAGACAATAACACATTTTTCCAGGAAATCTCTTAACACTCCATTCATTAAACACATAAAAGTTATATGATGCATTTGTCCACCCAAATGGAACCACTACAAATTCATGATGACCATACCTTGTTCGAAAGGCTCTCTAGTTAGTGTCTTCTTCTTGGATTCTTTCTCGATGATAACTTGATCTCAAGTTAGTCTTAGAAAATATCTTTTCTCCCTCCAACTGATCAAGGAGATCATCAATGTTTGGAAAAGGATACTTGTTCTTTAGTGTAAACCTATTCAAATGTATGAAGTCAATACACAACCTCTGATTTCCATCCTTTTTCTTCACAAAAAGAATCAGGGCACCCCAAGGAGAAACACTTGGGCATATGTACCCCATATTTAACAACTCTTCTAACTACATTTGCAACTCTTTAAGTTTTGGCATGCTCATTCTATAAGGATTCTTGGACACTAGGGTAGATCTAGGAATCAAAACAATAGAGAAGTCAATGTCTCTCTTTGGTGACAATCCTGGCAATTCCCCAAACACATCTTCGTATTCCTTCAATATTGAATAGTCTTTAAGATTTGACACTTTATCCTTGGTTGGCTCTTCCATATGTGTTGCATATATTTGGCACCCTTTTCTAAAACTTCTATTCAACTGCAATGCTAAAATCTCTCTAAAAAATATAGGCCTTGGAATACCTTAAAATGTCCTTGAATTTCCTTCCTCATCAAGACATGTGAAAGCCTTGTTGTATCAATCTAGGACAACATGATTATTTTCTAGCCAATACATGCCAATCAAGCAGTCATATGACCCAAGTGGTATGATTTTCAAATCTACCTTAGTGCTGACTCCACTCATGTTCATTGCACAATCTTTAACAAGCTCATTGATTATTCTCTTGGTTCCAATGGCTAGTTGAACCAACCAAGAATTTTCATGCTTACATCTCTTCAATTTAAAATGTTAACCACATTACTATCTATATAGCTATGAGTATCTCCAGAATAAATCAAAATAACTATGGGATGATTATCAATCTTACCTTCCACCTCAATCATGTGGGATTGATAGTCTACTTGCCTATTTTCCAAATATGTATAAATCCTTGGCAAACTCCTACCCATGTCTTCCACTGTATCGACTTCTTGAATGTTATGCATAGTCCTCATCCTATCTCCTTTATGAGTACAACCTTTATACATGTGGCTCCCTCACATGCCAAACACTTTATAAGCTAATATCGTGCTAATATATTGGCCTTTTCCCCAAGGATTCTGTCATAGTGGGTTCATTTTGTCATCCCAAGATATTTGAAAATATTGCATTCCCTCATTATGCTCATAAATAAACTTTACTTTTTTTATTGCTTCTTCCAACATCTTGGGCTCATCAAGCTATATATTATCACTATGGAAAGAAGGTAGTCCACTCATAAATCTTGGGATTTTGACCTTCTCATCCTGTATGAAGCCAACATACATGAAAAACTCAAGGAACCTCCTTTCATACTCATCCATTATCATGCTTCCAATATTGAGTTCGAATAACTCTTTCATATTATTGTCATAATAATGTTGTGATGAGTAATTCTTCTGAAAATACTTTTTGAACTACCTCCATGAAATCCTCTTCTCATCAATGTGCTTAAACTGCTTGAGTTGGTCCCACCACATTGATGATTTTCCTTGAAGATAGTAGGTTGCAATTATGGATTCTACATTTGATGAATAATTGTGCAATTGGAAATATTTCCTCATTCCCAAAAACCATGCTTCTACATCTTCATCTTTCTTATGATAACCATCAAAATTATCATGCTTAATATTCCTAAGATCTCCTTGCAAATCATCTACCTCAGATCTCCTTCTTTGTTTTCTGACGTGGGACATACTTGGGATGCTCTTTGATCTTGAACATGCTTGAACACTTATGGTCAAGTTTCCTAGTGAATGATGATGTCTACTAGCACTCCTTGAGTCTCTAGATCTCCTATGATCATCCCTTATACCATGAGATCTGGATGCTTCGACTTGTTTTTCATTGGTTGCTTATTTTGTGCCAGAGTCTTTATTGACTTGTCTCTGCAACATATTCAAATTTTGTAGCAAATATTCCTAATATCTCATCATCCTTTCATTGTCTGTCTTGTAGCCCTGCACTTTCTTCTACAAACTCCTTATAATTCCAACCAATTCCATCGACTCTACTTTGATTCTATGTCCATTGGACTTGGTCTCAACATTTCTTAGATTGACATGTAAACTTTTGATTACATCCTCATGGCTATAAGATCCTTGGGCATCTTCCATATCTCTAGTTCTCATGTAGGAACCAATTATGTTTTTTCTATACCTCTAATTCTACAAAAATGTGCATAAAACAATCACTATTATAATTATGCATATTGTAAACTATTTCATTAATTAGGTTACATGTAATCCTTAATTTGGTTTTATAGATAACAATGATGCACTGATATAAATTATGATCCTTTATATATAATCACTTATGAATCGTCTTTCCAATGACTATACTCATGCCTCATTCAGATTTCTAGACTAAAAGTTATAACTTTATGAATTTTCCATTTCTACTCAATTATGCATTGTTCTGACTGGTGCAATTTAGTCGAGAGACCGCATTTTGTCATCTATAGCAGAAAATGTGTTAGGAATCATATTTTTTTTGTATTGGGCGCATATATTATTTCTAATTTAGAATACACAACAACTTTTAGATTCATAATCAAATCTTTCAGTCAAATTCCGTATAAATATGGAATTCACAACTTTGTACTTTTAGATTTTCTTTAGACTTGGATTTTTTAGCCAAAACTGGCTATCTCCCAAATGGAGAAAAACTGGAAAAAAATAGGAAAAACTCCTTCAACACAAATTTGTCCGGATTGATGATTAGGTAAAATGTCGACTAATTAAAATTTTCTAGGTTTGTGATATGGGGTCCCTTTTCCTTTGAATATTTCAAAAATCCCTGAAACGTGATTTTTTCTTGTTTCAACATATCCACTCCAAACCCTTTTGAATTTTTCTAGAATACCAAATAGGTATCTTCATGTTTTGTTTTTGAACTCTCTATAAAAAAATCATCTTAATTTAGGTCCTTTTCACTAAACACAACCCAAATATTTAAGAATCATTCATTTGCATTTTTGGAGAATCGAAGCAGAATTGGTCCATGGTCCTAATGTAATATCCTTGAATCCTCGGATCAGAATATCAACTACTCACATTGTGGATCTGATTGCAGATATGATGCGCCGAGGTTTCACGTTGATTTTTCAAGGTTTCTGGATGCATTTTTTTGTGTTTAAAGGTTTATATATAAGGCATGCACATATATTTGGGATTATAACAACTCAATAATTCTTATTTAGTAAAATAACAATAATACAAGCAATCATGCAGAAACTTGAGCTAAATATCATCATTTAGATCTGAACAAGAATGGATCTTATCTGGAATACATAATAAAAGACTGATAAATACCAAGGATAACATTGGATGAATGGATCTGAAGCAAGCACTATAGATCTATGGCATGCAATGGTGAAGGCACCGCATGTAGCTGCAAATCTATTGGGAAATTGCTGTCACAAATAGAAAATGTGCCATGGTGGCTATACTCATCGGATTGGCCTGGAAACTATCTCAGATGTTTCACCCTGTTCTCTAACTAACTCCCCCTATATCATATTTGGAACATCGGTCCTCTGTTGCCCTGTCAGAACCCCAGATGGACTCCTCAAACCCTTGATGGCATACAAGAGCTGTGACTACATAATTCTCTGAACCTCATGCAAGTGTGCGAGATTCTCTTTCCAAGTCCTACTATATATAAGGATGTCCTTGAAGAAGACGAAGAGATACTTCCACAACTTTCCACTGAAAATGTGGTTCATGAAAGAATGAAAGGTCGTTGGGGCATGGGTCAACTCAAAGGGCATGAAAAAGAACTAAAATTTCCTAAAGTGACATATGAAGGTGGTCTTCTTGATGTCCTACCCTCTGATGTTGATCTAGTGATACCCTGAGCGAAGATCTATCTTAGTGAAGAAGACTGTCCCATGTAGCTCATCCATCAACTCATCTATATGATGAGTGGGGTACCTATTTTCGATGGTCTTCTTATTGAGTGCATGATAGTCTATGAATATCCTCAGTGTGCCATCATTTTTCAGAACCAAAACTACGGATGAAGAAAATGGACTAGTGTTAGGCCTGATGTGCCTCATCTCAAGAAAGTCCCTGATTTATTTCTCAATCTCATTCTTGAACCTCTTAGGATGTCTATAGGGTGCAAGGCTTGAAGGCATTTAACCATCCCCTCAATGGATCTATCGGTGCCTCAGTAAAAACCATCACCAACCTGTGCTTAGATATGTCAAACACCACTACTAATTTCCTCTGAAACTCTGTAATGAAGTCCTCGACTGATTCGGTCTGCCACAACTGTGTCAGGTCACTGAAATTTTGTTTTGGATCTCTCCAATCAAACCTCTCCATCAATCATTCTGTGAACTCCAAGTAGGATGGGACACAAATGTGACCAAGGGACAACCGTCCATGATACCACCACTCATGGGCTTCCCCCTCCAAGTGCAAGTTAGTGAATCTTATAGGTTATGAATCTATCATCTAGTTAAGCTTGAAATAAATATCAAGATTTTGGACCCATGCCTGAGCTAAACAACTGGACGAACTGTCAAAAGAAGGGATGGTCATTTTCCCTACCTTCTTGATAAAGTCCATGTTTTGGGACTGCATGTTACCCCTCTACACCTCTCTAGGTCTGTTTCAATACATGATCGAAGAATATTTCATCAAACTCATGTCAGCATGGAACTATGACCCCATTTCGAAGTATTCTCTCATGTACTTTGCAAAGGGATCTCTCGGGCCTGTCTTCCCTTGTCTGGCATGTCCCATTTACTGCCCCTATCCTGGATGTCCAATCTATTGTGCCCATAGAATTGCAGAAAGAGCGGTCTGGGAATATTCCCTGCTGATATATAGGTGTGAGTGGGTGTCTGGTGTCCACTCGACCATGTTGGGTTCCCACTGGATCCACTAGATTAACCTCCATGGTGTCCCATGGAACCACTCGCTCCACCTACTATATTAGCACCAATCGTGCCCATGCTGATCTGGATCAACTATGTATAGATTTCCATCTGTTTTATGGCATTCATAATGTCTTGTTCCCCCCTAGAGAGATCATTCAACATAGCCTGGGAACTATCGTAAGGGGTTTCTAGGCCTTTCCCCTTTTCCTCCATAATATCATGTCTATCACCCACCTTACTTTATATTTTGGCCTTTGTGTATGAACTGATATGATTTATGTCTCTGTCCTCTGTCTCTGGCTCTGTATCTGAATGGATATGGAAGGGAATATAGTCTCTCCTATTTTTGTCCCTTCTGTCTCTACTATGAGCCCTACGATATTGAATGTAATCATCCCCAATGTGACCTCTTCCCTCTAGGTATTCTTCACCTTTTCCAAGAATCATGGGGTAATGAGTCAAGCACTTCTTCACAGGTTGGCAGGAAGAAGGATCTGATACAACTGTAATATCCCTGGATCCTCAGATCAAAATATCAACTGCTTGCATTGTGGCTCTGATTGCAGATCTGATGCACTGATGTTTCTGGCTGAGTTTTTAAGGTTTATAGATGAATTTTAATGTGTTTAAAGGTTTATATATAAGGAATGCACATATATTTGGGACTATAACAGCTAAACAATTCTTATTTAGCAAAATAACAGTAATACAAGCAATCATGTGGAAACTTGAGCTAAATATCATCAGTTAGATCTGAACAAGAATGGATCTTAACTAGAATATAAAATAAAAGACTGATAAATACCAAGGATAAAACCAGATGAATGGATCATAAGCATGCACTATAGAACTATGGAATGCAATGATGAAGGTGTTGCATGTAACTGCATATCTGCCGAAAAACTGCTATTGCAACTGGAATATGCACCCTAGTGGCTATACTCATCGGATCGGCTTGGAAACTGTCTCAGATGATTTTGCCTACTCTCTAACCAACTCTCCCTATCTTAGATCTGGAACATCGATCCTCTTATACCCTATTGGAACCTTATCTGGACTCCTCAAACCCCCACACACTTCCTTTGCTAATGTCACATTTTGGATTTTTTACCTGAAAAAAATTCTATGAGATCAGTCTCATTGGATGCACCTTGGCCTACTCTCAACTGGGTCAGAAGGAATTTTCTTTCCCTTCTCTAGTTTGGTTTAGCGACCTTGGAAGGATGAAATCTTCCCTCAAATCCTCATGTTGCACTGAATAAATGTGGACTGGATTGCGCTTGATCTATCTTTGTTGTTGTGGACTGTAATGGTAGCTTGATGAAGAACCTAAATAGTTCCTCCAACAGAATAGGGTGTGTCTTTCAACACCAAACTATGTCAATGGTTGTGGTTTCGTCCATAACTCTAGAAAACACAAGAAGGTCGAATTCCTCCTCTTTGAACTCTAATTTCCAATTCACAAATCAACATAATGAGCCAATAAGTCGACTTTTCTCCTTTTATATCCCACCTCTTCTAATTCTTCATTGACTTTTTTCATTAAGTGAAATTTTCCCCTAAGTTCTAATTCAATATTGACTTAAGTCACTTAAACACCCTTTTTACCCCTTTTTAATTACTTAATGTCATTTTCAACTTAAGATTTTCCTGTAATTGACATTAATAATTATTTTTTCCCCTCTTTCTCCTACTACAACCTACGAGAACTGGTATAGGATACTTAGTCTCTCCTCCTGGTGTCATCACTAGGAATGAGACATTACATTCCTCCCTTCCCGAGATTTCTTGTCCTCAAGCAAAATCAAGCTAGGGTGCTATAGGATCTGATCCCCCTCTCATGTATCATCCTCAACAAGAATTCCCCTTGATTTGATTAGGCAATCCCTAATAGTCTGGCTCCTCAACCTGCACTCCATGTGCTCCAAAACCTCCTCCGGTACCAACTCCAATTGGCCCTCCTCATCCAATGGTGGTAACTCCTCTGAAGTAGTAACTTGTTGTACCACCACCATCTTTAGGAAAGAAACGTGGAACACATTGTGGATATTACTGCCTTCTGGTAGCTCTAACTCATAGGCCACCTCACCAACTCTTCGGATGACCAGATAAGATCCATAGAATTTGGGTTTTAGTTTTTCTACTCCGCTCTTTTTAAGAGAGGACTGTATGTATGGATGTAATCTCATAAATACCAAATCCCCTGCTGTTGTGGGTGGGAATCCCTCCTATGGACTTATCATTCAAGGGCTCTAATCATGCATGCAGAAAATGACCATTTCAAAGGCCTCTACTCTTTCCTATTCTCCCAACACAAAACCCCACATTCATGCAATACAAAGGTGTAAATGAGATTCGGTAACTCTACCTTAAGTCCTTCGTTTGATGTCAATCCCTTTGATTTCACTTGCTCTTTGATTGCAAGCCTCCTCCCAAAGATGACCTACATTCACACATGAACAAACAAAAAGATGCGAACATGCATTTCATATACTAATTACTGGGTTAGTTGTGACAATATCATAAAATAAACATTCAACTTGAACACATGATATGGAGGGACAGGAAAAGTATTCCTTTTTGTATTAATCTTCACAAGAGTAAACTTACAATATGTGGTCGACACTGCTCCTTGAAACTGGTCTTGGGCTCCTCTTCAACTATCCTCCAACTTCTTTGCTCTATATTTCTCTTTTCACAAGGAAGGATAAAGGTTGGGACAAGGGGAGTGCTCAATTGGGTATAGTTTCTTTACTATGATTTTCCTCCCTTTCAAATGGGACCCTTACCCCTTCTTGTATAGGCTAGGAGGAGCTAGGTATTTGGTCGAATGATCGGCCATGCATGGACGAAAGGTTTAGTTAACTTTCCCAAAGTTGTGTGTTTCGTCAACAACTTTCCTTTTTCCATGCTTTTGTAGGTACACACGGGCTGTATTGGGGTAGCTAGCATGTACACATGTGCAGTAATGGAGCAGGGTGCGTGGGCCTTTATAAAGGGGGTTTTTAAGAAGAGTTGTTCAATAGTGTTTTGGCAAAGAAGGAATCTGAGATGGCCTGATGCCAAATAAGCATATCTGGTGCAAATTATGGTTATAAAATATGCCCTCTAATGTGTGAGGTCAAAAGAGTATCTAATGGCCGAAATACGTTATCAATCTTTATCAATGTACCAAACCAGTGAGCCCAGGAGCCAGAATTCGGGAGGTGCCATCTGCAAAATAAAAATTGTCTCACCGAGGCAGGCATACCCATCCTCGGGATGAGATAAAATCATGGTTACCAATCAAATACACTGTAGATCCATGTCATATAACTATATAAAGTGTAGCCACGAGAAATACACAACGGATCTACATCTCAAAATAAAAAAGATGTACATGTATAGTATCCATCTTCTAGAAGTTTGTAAGGCCCGATGGATGGAGATGATGTCTTTAGAGCTCGAGCATCAATTTAAAAATCTTCAAAACTTGGGAAGGAGTGTAATATGAGTGTATGACTTCACTACCCAGAGGTCTTCAACGACTCGTCAGTCATGGACTAGAGGATCTTGATGATCAGATTGGAGGCTTCATTGATTTCGAACAAAGACTTGATTGGACTTTCGGGATGATTGGGCATGAGGGAAAAAAACAAACTACAGAGGGGCCGACTCAGGCTTGGTAAAAACTTCCCTTGGACAAGAGCACGACAAATGATGAGACTCAGACATCGTGGTATTGACATAAGTTCACGATGCAGGAGACAACACAAACTCTCCATATGTTTGGAAGAATAACCAAATGGAGGATGACACAACTCTATGTAGTGAGAACAAATTCCTAAGGTCATATTCAATCCCAGAGCTTGATGAACAAATGGAAGGATGTGCTTTGTCCAAGGGTGACTCATTGTGCTGCCAATAACAAGAAAATACTTTTCCCTTCCTCTTTTTGGGGTATATTTGATTTTTTTTTTTTTTTGTCTTTTTCAATAATGTTGGAAATCTTGAAAAAAGAATAAAATAATGCTACGTTACAAAGGAGGATCGAGTGTCGCAAACATACAAGTTCCAAGAGCTTAACTATGGACTCTCTGGGGGTTCCTTTTTCATAAATTTAGTCCCTAAGGCCCAAAAAAGGGTTAAAAGTATGCCTGAGGGTACTCTTCTAGATAACCGAGGTTTCTAGAGTATACCTTTGTTCGTACAGTTGACCATTTGGACCGAGAAAAGGGTAAACTACCGCCAGACAAATGTGCCTTCAAATTTCAATTTAACGAGCGTGAAGGGCAACAAGATCGCTTGACAATCTTTTCATGTTTAGAGGGTCTGAAAAGGGCTTAAAAGAAGACCCGTTATGTTTTTGGGAGTCCCTAGGGTGAGGTCAAGAGTGATAAGGAATCATGAAAATGAGGCTCAAACTCATAATCAGGAAAAAATAAAAGGGACTGTCGAGTCTATAGTCATTAATGACAGCATGGACACCATAATGAAACCATGATCTACCTAGGGCATCCATGTTATGGTAAGCTCTACCACCAAATTACGACACTTCTAAAGCAACAATAATGGTTTCGTGTCGCAACTTGGTGGGATCAATCCTATGGAAAAGAGGAAAAGACAACGAGATGCAGAAAGTGGAGGTGGAATCTTGACTTAAATGCAATGAGTTGGAAAAAATGACCTTTTACCAAAGGACTGTCAACACGCCCCAAATCTCAAAAATAAAAATAAAAAAAATCCCAATACCCAAAGTAATACTTCCCATGACCATCCAAAGAAGACTCTTGAACCATCTTAAATGATTTTTAGTTTAGAAAAAATGACAAAAGGGTCTGAAAAATTGACAAAAAGGGGCCAAAACCTCTCTATATAGAAGTTGGCAGCTCATTATCACCATTCTTAATTCAGAAATTGACTAAAATCCAAAACTACCCCTTTGTGAAAAGAATTGATTCTGGGAGCCTCAGTGGACGAAACAACCATCCGCTTGGACCAAGTAAATATAAACTACCTCATACTGCAATCTAATTCTTTATTTATGCATTTAGTTTCATTTTTTTGGGGGGCGTCGACCTTCAAAAGGTCATCCCTATGTCCATGCGGGCTGTCCTATGAAAACCCACGTGTACACTCGCTATGTCTTGTTACAGACCGCGTGTACAGGTGACTGTGATCAAAACAGCCAGTGTGAACCCTCCATTGAGTGCAAAAAAGTTAAAAAAGCAAGAATTAACCCTCCTAAACTTTTCCCATGTGCATGATGTATGTGCACTAGAGAGAAAGAGAGCATGAGGATATTAGTGCGCTGGTTGGGGAAGACCCTAATGCTGTTGTTGTGTTAATGCAATGTCGATTGTTAAAAAAAATTCTATGTTTGTTCACGTGAGCACAACCTAGGCTACTGAATGCCTTGGTTGACTTGGCATCCCGACGCAGAGGCCTTTATGCTAGAGGGCCAGTCATTGGTTCCAATGACAGAGGATATATACTTTCTGACTGGCCTCTCCAGGAGAGGGGAACTAGTCAATTTCTGTACGTTTCCTTCTGGGCATCACAATATATCAGAGTTGATTGGATTCCATTGTGAGGCGAGTACAGACCGGATGAGATCACAAGTGCTGATAAGAAAGATCTCAGACTTAGCACTGCAGGCGATCGTGTTTCTCATTGGGCGGATTACTGGTTCTGTGTCTTTGCATCAGGCGTCTCGTGCACAGATGAGATGTGTAGTTCAATGCTTAAATGCACAGATTTTTGATTGGAGCACCACATTACTAGATTGTATGAAGAGGCAGCTAACAGATTGTCAGTTGTGGACTCAGAGGAACTTCAGGTTTGGAACGATTCTTTTCTCTTTCTTCTTTGAAAGATTGCCCATTTTTAGCCCTCAAGAGGTGGTATGAGGGCATCAGGCCTCTCTTCCCGTGATATGCAAATGGGCGGTGTTGATGCCGCAATGTGGGGGAGGAAGGACCAATGAGTCATTTGATGATGAATTTTTTTCTTGGTTGTTGCAATAGATCCCAGTCATAGAGGATTACCCTTATGCTGGGATTAACTTCTCGAGAGATCCTGAGATACCAGTACCTCTCGGCGAGGAGCGAGGAGAGATGGGTAAGCTTGTTTTGTTTGTTTGTTTGTTTTTTGTGTTAAACATATGTAATTTTTTTGTTTTTTTTATATATATCATTTTTTTATACCAGAGAATTTGACAGATATGTGTTTATTACATGCAAATGTGGGGCTAGTGCGACCAACGAATTACGCATGCAAGAAGCGACGTCCTCGGCCAAGGGCCGCACCCGCCGCCGCAAGGGGACCATTAGCAGTAGGAGAGCTTCCAGCTGGTGAGGCTAAGAGGGTTCTAAGATGAGTAGAGTGAAATTTTACCTCGCTCACTTGCACAGTCCCCATGGAAGAGATTGAGGATCTGCCACCATCTATGAAGCCTCACGTAGTGGGGGCGCCACGGACATGGGTCTAACTTTTTCGACGTTTGGAAAACATCGTTGATTATTACAACAGGGCCCACAGGCCCCGTCCTTAGTTAGGCTAGACTTTTCATGTGCCGACGGCACTACTTGTATATTTTTTGAGGGCATAATCCTCATGACTCATTACTAGTCATATTTTTGAGGTGCTTGGGCCCACCTATGTATTCTGATGATTTTGACATTATATATGGATTTTTATGTAATTTTATGTCTTATGGATTATATTTTCCTTTAAAAATATATTTACATGTGCATGTGTATGTATTTCTTATATGTGTGCAAGATGCCAATCTAATATTTGATCAGCTAGAGTATCTATGACTTGATTTAATCTTCTAGGAACATGAAAATATGTAATATAATTAAAGCTTCGTTCTAAGAGACGTACCCTAAGGAATCATCGGTGTAAAGTAGGATCATGAACACGGTAGACTCTATTTAGCTGAGACACAACCAACTGAGCATCTAAATAGACTTGGAGGTGAGAGATACCAAATGACAAAGCGTTACGAAGAAACTCAATAACTATACTGTATTCAGTGACATTGTTTGTGGTGTCACCTAAACATATACCTCCTGAAGATAATAACTGGCCCTGAGGTGTAAAAATTACCCAAGCTGTAGAGGAAAGCCTCCGAGTGTGTCGGCTAGCACCGTCTGTGTACCCAATGAACATCTCTGATTCACTTGACATCTGCCATAGTGACAAAAGATAACATCAAAAACCACACGTCCATAAAACCAAAAGAAACCAGAAAGTAATAGTACAAAGACTATACATATGTTACAAAAAGTTACCCAGGGTGACCTACCTATGAGTAATACTTCTTGAGGTAGAGCCCATTTCTAAGCTCCACCAAAGCATTTCCCTCAAAGTCTACCAGATGATAAGTGCCCTTTTTTAGAACCTATTTTACGATGAAAGGACCGAACCACATGGGTTTGAATTTGCCTGCCCTCAGGGAGTCCTTATCCTGGTCATAGACTAGGACAAGGTCGCCTTCAAAGAAAATCCGAGGATGAATGGATCGATCATACTAACACTTGACTTTTTGTTTGTGAGCCTTGTTGGCCAGAGCCACATCATGACCCTGCTCATTGAGCTTCTCAAGGTATAATAGCCGCTCTTCAAGTGGAGAAGTGTCTGGTAGTAACTGTACTGCCAACTTTAGGGACGAGATCTGACATTCTATAGGCAAGACTGCTTCCAGCTCGTAAACGATTTGAAAAGGTGAGAAATCGGTTGCAGTCTTAACAAACGTTTGGTAAGCCCATAATGCTGAGTATAACATCAAATGCCAATTTGAATTGGCTGAATTGATCATTCATTGTAGGATGGTCTTAAGAGATTTATTTACATCTTCCATCTGACCATTCGCTTGGGGGTAGTAGGGTGATGAATGTTCTTTATGCAACCCAAGATTTGATGTTAATTCTGTCATCATTTGGTTTTGAAAGTGACTGCCATGGTCAGTGACAATCTCTCTCGGTACACCAAACCTTGCGATTATCTGGTTGAAGAAAAAGAGAGTTGCAGTATCTCCATCATCTTTAAACGTTGGCATAGCTTCGACCCACGTTGTGAAGTTGTCTATGGCTACAATGATATAACAGTGCCCCCTTGCTGAAGGAGGGTTTCTTGTAGTGTAATCAATCCCCCACTTGGTGAAGGGACCAACTGTTATGACAGGAAACATGGGAGTGGGATGTGCCCTCATCTTCCGAGAGAATATCTAACACGGGTGGCACTTGACTAATTCGATACAATCTTTGATTAACGTTGGCCAGAAGTAACCAGCTTATAAAATATTTTGGGTTGTTTCCAACCTAGAAAAATGACCGCCACATGCTCCAGTATGGTAGTCGTTAAGCACGATAACTGCTTCTTCATGAGTGAGACATCAACGAAGGATGCAATCTACACCTCGGCGATACAAAGTGTCATCAAGTATGAGGTAGTTCTTAGCCTGATGGCGTATACGATGACGCTCATCGTGAGAAGTAGAGGCGGGGCACTTCAAAGTCTGGAGATAGACAAGTATATCTCCATACTAGGGATCCAAAGATGTGATCAAAAAAATGTCTCCTCTAATAGGTGACTCTTTGGGCATAACCTTACCGGATTCAACCGGAAGTTCCAAGATGAGTTCCGCAAAGACCAGTGACTTTTTGGATTTCTCCGAAACAAAATATAAGTCAAATTCCTGGAGGACAACTATCCATCTATTGATATTCCTGCCAATGACACATCATGTTAATACGTATTAAAATGGATTCACAACAACAATGACGGTGGTCTTTCGAAACAAAATATAATGACAGAACCGTTGAACAACATGAATGATTGTCAACGCCAGTTTTTCAATATGGGAATAATTGAGTTTCGGTCCAACTAGGCCTCGAATCAGGTCATAAATCACATATTCTGAAAGGAATTCATCCTCCTGAACTAAGACCATACCAATAGTCGACTCTGTTGTAGCCAAGTACAATAAGAAATCTTTGTTATAATTAGGTGGCTGGAGCAGAGGGGTAGTCGTGAGGGCATGTTTCAATGCATTGAAAGAGTGTTGAGCGGCTTCGTCCCAATGAAAAGGGACATCTTTCTTTAGCAAATTCATAAATCCCTTTGTGATCTTGGCATAGTTGGCTATGAAACGCCTCAAAAAGTTCTCTTTTTCCTGTAAACTTTGAAGATGAAGGATTGTACGTGGGGGAGGCAATTGAAGTATTGCCTCCACCTTGAGAGGATCAACCATGATCCCTGTTGTTGAGACTATGAAACCTAGCAGTCGTCTTGAAGTTATGCAAAAGCTACATTTGTTTGGATTTAAGCGAATCTAGAAGTAGCGACATCGCTCAAAGATGAGTTGAAGTTGTGTGGGATGATCCATTCTCTTGCAAGACCGTGATGCTAAATCATCTAAATAGGTTTCAATTAAACGCTTGAGATCATGGAAAGAAAAAGACATGGCTCGCTGGAAGGTAGCTCCAACATTTTTGAGGCCAAATGTACCCCATGGACAGATGAAAGTTGTTTTGTGCTGGTCTTCGGGTTTGATCTGTATCTAATTATATCATGAAAAACCATCCATGAAAGAAAAAGCCTTGCAACCGGCACATTCATCGACTATTTGGTCAATGAATGGTGTGGGAAAATTATCTTTTGGACAGGCTTTGTTCAAATTGTCAAAATCTGTACATACATGAATCGCGCCCTGTTTCTTATTGACCAACACAGGATTTGACACCCATTGGGTCAAATGGACAGGATAGATAAAACCTGCTTTGAGCAGTTTCTCTAATTCAACCTTAATAGATGCTGCTTTCCTGGGAATAACTGGACGAAGCTTCTGCCGAACTGGCTTGGCATCAGGATAAGTTGTGATTTCATGTTCGACTATTTTTGGATCAATTCCTGGCATTTCCTCATAAGACCAGGTAAAAACATCGCAGAATTCTTTAAATAAGTCGGTGTAGATTTGAATCTCTTCGGGGGAACAGTCATCTCCGATGAAAACATTCTCTGTGACGCCAGGGGTTCTAGAGATATTAATCGATATAGTTTCAGTGATAGTTGCCATATTAACCTCAGCATAAACCTCATGTGTAGCCAAGGGATTGATAGGACAAGACCTATTTCTAGTCATAGTCAAGGTGAATTCCCCTGCTTCAATTCTACTTAACTTTGGGAGGAAGTATGATTTGTGATGGAGATCGTCCCAGGGTTTGTCCGGACTAGTCATTACTTCAATGATTGCTTCATATGAGGGAAAGACTAAGTCTAACGAATCGGTATCAGTGAGGGAACCTTGAGCCCAAATAGGCTCTGGAATCAAATCTAACTCTTGTGCAGGAGTTGGATCAGTGTCGGATGAAGCTTGTTGGACTAAAGAGTACGCTGCTTTTGTCATGGACATGGGAATGGACATACCATAGTGCCTTGTCCCTTCCATCGTGGTTGATGGGGAAGGAATAATCCACAGATCATTGAATTAAGTCATGCAAAATGATGAAACTTGGAAAATCTCAACCTTATGGTGGTCTGATATGAACTTGACATCGCCTTGAGGAGGCAGGTAATCGAAAGTAACCATCAAAGGTGGGCACAAACCAACCCCTACATTGACGATGCCCGGTTGAGGATTATCAATCATCAGGACCGCGGATGCCCCCAATGAAGGGTCAGGTCGGGAGAAGTACAATTGATCAATGGTTACGATCTGACCCTCATGTGGAAACAACAAGACTCGGAAAACTGTAGCGACCACTGCCTACATGGCATAGGTCCAACTCCTACCTAACAAGAGATTGTAGTTGAGGGATGTGTCGACTAATTCTACCTCGACGCACACAGTCTTCCCTACTAACTGCATGGGGAAAGAGGCGATTATGCCATGTGGTCAAAATGAACGACCGTCGAAAGAAGTAAGAAGAGTAGGTGACATAGACAAAACAGGCTGGCCAATGGCCTTCCAACACACCAACGACATGGCACATGTTGAGGCGCCCTCATCAACCACTGTGTGAAAAATGTTCTGAGTAAAATTTTTCGTGGGGTAAGCCACTACTAGATGAAATGCTATGTGGTAAGGGAGATGAGGTTTTAAGTCGGTTGTATCCAGGAAGATTATATTCAGATTACAGGTCTCGACATATCCTAAAGAGGCTAACAAAGTTTTCCTCTGGGAAGGGCATCTTTGGAGGACCTTTAAAGCGAACATCGCACAAGAGGTTTGAGACAAATCCTCCACCACAAAATAGTTCTGGGTAGGCCATGCGTTTGGGTTGTGAGAAGCTTTCTTGAACACACCTTTTGGGATGCGTGTCATTGTTTTTCCCAAAGTATTCTCAATCTGGAGAGGAAGAGATGGGATTTCAACTTCTTTACCTTTCTCAAAGGTTCTTGGCTTACTGTAGTCATGTGCTCTAGTCGATATAAAAGCATCACCTTTCATCATATACAAATTCGCGGATGTAGGATTGTTTGAAGACAGAGAGGGTCCTTGACTTCCCCCTTCCACGCTTGTAGAGGCTTGGGTTAGGTTTTTCCCATGTTGAAATTGATTCGTTAACACAGCAGGCTGCTACTGTGACACAAACTTTTGGGCCTCTACAAGACGAGGGCACTGGTGGGTCGGGTGGTATTCTGCTCATAGTTTACACGGATACTTCGCCTTCCGTTTCTTGGTGTTGCCCACACCAGCATTATTAGTGGGTTTCTTATCCCCCTTACCCTTCTTACATTGTTTTTTCTTTTCATCAGGCTGCTAGGAGGCCTTCGGATTTGTCGATTTCACACTATGTACATCCAACATTTGGGTAGGGGGAGCAGCCGAAACAGTAGTTTGGCTGGCCACTGTGTGTTGTAAAGACAATTGCTGCGAATGTTTTGTCAGTTGTTCAACGGGCTTTGTTTGTGCTGAACCTACAATACCATCGGCATGTGGTCCAACTCTCTGTCTGGTTTTATCAAGTATGGATCATGGTGCATCCGGCAAAATCTTGTACAGTAAACCAGACTGAGAATAAATTAGCTCAAGTTGTTGAGATCTCATGATGGCATCTTCTTCGGAAAACACTCCCAACGTTGCGACGTCTTTGGATAGCTATGGGACCAAAGACTTAAGGAACCACTCAAGAAGGAATGCTGGTGGGATTGGTACCTTAATCAAACTCTTCCGGCATCTCCATTCTTGGATGTGATCAGAGATATGGTCTTCTTTTGTCTGTTCAAAATTGGCCAACAATTATGTGCCGACGTCGTATCTCACAGGTGATTGGAAATGGTTTAGGAACGCCATTGTCAATTCTCCGAAGGAAGAATATCTCAATCGGTCGAGCTCGATGTACCATTTCCCAACACTCCCAATGAGAGTGAGTTGAAATAATTGCAAGTGTACAGAGTCGTCTTTCAACGAATTAGACGAGCACCAAAGATGGAAGGTGGTCACATGATCCCCTGGATCTTTGTTAGGCTTGGCTTCAAACTTTGGTATGTCCGAAGGCAATTTCGTCGACATAGGGGGCCAACGTGGATCATGACAGATGGGGTCATTCAACAACCTTGTCAAGTCTGGAAAATGTAAGGTTTCCAAGAAAGGTAATTTTGGTTATTGTTGATGATAACCATGGAAAAAGGGGCCTGGAGTTTGAATGGCACCAGGTTTCCACAAAAAGTTGGGTTTCTAGATGGGGTTCTGGTAAAAATCATGGCCATGACCAGCGTAGGGATTTTGCGTTTGAGGAGACATCATCAACTGATTCCCGAAATAGGACGTAGATGGTTGGGCGTGCATTACGTTCGAAGGAATTTGGGAAGGTTTGCCCCATGTCAATCCCATGGGCATAGGTATTGCACCTTGCCCAGGGTTCCATTGGTTGTGAAAATAATTTCCCTAGATCAACATTCTTGACGAGGGAACTGATCCTTGCCAAGAATTCCAAGGTCCTGATGCAGAAGAAGTTCTCGTGTTTGCCCCCTATGCAGGAATAGTACCCTGCATAGGATTAGGTTGGCCATAACTTGGGTTGCCTCCAGTCAGGAAAGCAACTGACAAGAAAGCATTGTTACCAAACACACCGAACAAAGAAAATGATGTCGACCCTACGAGAATATTAAGAGAAGGTGGTCCTTGATTCCCTACTCCAAGTGAACTATGGTGTGTGTTTGGCCCGACGAATTGCTGGTGGGTACCGCCAAGAGAAGGGGATGAATGAGGTATATGACCTCTCCCGTAAGGGAAAGCATTAAAGGGAGCTGAAGTTCCCCCCATAGGTCCTTACAGAGGAGCATTAGAGCTCCCTGCCCCCAGACCTAAAGTCTGTAAAGTGGAGTAGGATAGTACAGGGCTTGTACCTGAGCTAGGCATCCCGTATGAGAATGGAGGGCCTATCTCACTCTGTGTGAAAGGAGAAGTGGATGCCGCAAAAGATGGGATCAGACCACTCCTCGAGGTAGAGGTGGTCGAGACCATGGTGGCTCATACTGGCGACGGGGTGGAACACCCCCTGTGGTGAAATCCGTAGTGGGAATAGAAGAATTCCCAAAAGAAGTGGCAGCATTTGTTTCCATTGCTACGTGTGACACTGTCTGGCGACCGTAAGGATAAATTTGTATGATGATGGGCACTGAAAGATCAGTGGTTGGAGTTTCAGGTGGATCGAGAGATTCCTCTCCAAGGTCTGAAATAGTTGGTTCCTCCAGATGTTGTTTGGGCACAGTTTCCTGTGACCCGGTCGCTTCAAAAGACCCTTGTTGGTCGAGATTTCACCTTAGAGGTGGTGGTGGTGGCTCTAGTGTAACCGGCAGCAGGCCAAGAAGCCTTCGTGACCGGAGGAGCTCGTGATCCTCCACTGTGTGAGAATATCAAAGACACACTAGGGCTTTCTATTCATTCAAAAACAACATACACTAGAAAAAAGACCCTACAAGATAAAACAAGAAAACACTAAACTAGTTGGAAGAATAGTTACAACAACCAACACTAGAGCAACTTACTGGTGCAAGTGCAACTCGAACACGGAACCACCCTTTGGGTATAATCTACAAAGTGTGGCTCGATGTTTGTCCTAGGTACTGCATTATACCCCTGCAGTCACCTGTGTATGTCTCTAAAAAATATAGGCAACTAGGTTTCCAGCGCGCGAACAATCACTAGGCAGGTATAGTCGACAGTTAGGTAGAGCATAATGAGTAGGGTATTGAGCCCAAAACATGTCAAGGGTATCAAAAGCAAGTGGTCTGGAAGACAATTGAGTACCTCGAATGGATTCGAGACTCACGAAGCTCTGTGGAAAATGCAATCGACGGAATCCCAAGACAAGCCCTCTATATGTGTTCTCCACTACGATTGGTCCGACTTTGGAGGGGTTATCTCCGCTACCTTTTCACATGCGACCTCGTGTTTATCCCCTGTGTTAGAGGGGGGTCCCAAATAACTTTCATGATACTGGACTTTTAACACTCCCTAACACAAACTCTTATGTATGTTTTGCAACCTTGAAGAGTTTCCTCTCCAACCTAAATCAAGGCTCTAGCCTAGACTAATTGATGGTCCCTACAATCATAAAGTATGGTTGCCAATTCTGTTGTGGGTGGGAATCCCTCCCATAGACTTAGAATTTAAGGGCTCTAATCATGCATGCATAAAATGACCATTTCAAAGGCCTCTACTCTTTCCTATTCTCCCAACACAAAACCCCACATTCATGCAATATAAAGGTGTAAATGAGATTCTGTAACTCTACCTTAATTCCTTCGTTTGATGTCGATCCATTTGCTTTCACTCGCTCTTTGATTGCAAGCCTCCTCCCAAAGATGACCTGCATTCACACATGAACAAACAAAAAGATGCGAACATGCATTTCATATACTAATTGTTGGGTTAGTTGTGATAATATCATAAAATAAACATTCAACTTAAACACATGATATGGTGGGACGGGAAAAGTATTCCTTTTTGTATTAATCTTCACAAGAGTAAACTTACAATATTTGGTCGACACTACTCCTCGAAACTGGTCTTGGGCTCCTCTTCAACTGCCCTCCAACTGCTTTGCTCTATATTTCTCTTTGCACAATGAAGGCTAAAGGTTGGGACAAGGGGAGTGCTCAATTGGGTATAGTTTCTTTACTATGATTTTCCTCCCTTTCAAATGGGACCCTTACCCCTTCTTGTATAGGCTAGGAGGAGCTAGGTATTTGGTCGAATGATCAACCATGCATGGCCGAAAAGTTTAGTTAACTTGCCCAAAGCTGTGTGTTCCACCAACAACTTTCCTTTTTTCATGCTTTTGTAGGTACACGCGGGCTATATTGGGGCAGCTAGCGTGTACATGCGTGTAGTAATGGAGCAGGGCGCGTGGGCCTTTATAAAGGGGGTTTTTAAGAAGAGTTGTTCAGTAGTGTTTTGGAAAAGAAGGAATCTGAGATGGCCTGATGCCAGGTAAGCATATCTGGTGCAAATTAGGGTTATAACACATGCATTGAAGCTATGCTCCACTCTTGGTCGGTCACCATACACTTTATGTTGATTTTACATTGCTTGCAGGTTTTTCTTCAATATTTTGAGAATCTACTGACTCTGCTCCATCCAATATTTGTCTATAGGAGCTTCGCTATCTCAAAATACTATGTCCAAAAATGATGGTGCATTGTACTCATACAATTCTCTGAATGGTGACATCCTGATGGACATATGATATGTCATGTTATAACAATACTCGCCCATTGAAGCCACTTTACCCACGTGCATTGCTATCCCCCTACATAGTTCCTCAGGTACCCTTCCACCCATTTATTGACTATCTCAGTCTGTCCGTCGGTCTATGGATGGTAATTAGTATTCATATCCAACTCTTTCCCAACCAAACTAAACAAATCCTACCAAAACGCATTGATGAAGTGCCCATCTCTATCACTAAATATTTTCCTTGACAACCCATGCAATCTGCAGATCACTTTGAAAAATACCTCTGCCACTTGGGCGGCTTTATGCTCCATGGGTATCACAAATAAGTGCATGAATTTGGTCAATGTTTCGAGCACTATAAAAATGCAGTCCTTACCCTACACCCTGGGTAGTCCTGTGATGAAGTCCATGGAGATACTCTCCCATTTATGCTCCAGAATGGGTAGAGGTTGAAGTAACCCCGCTGAGTGGGTTTGATTGGAATTGTTCTGCTGACAAGTAATACACTCTCGAACATGTCTTAGAACATCAACTTTGAGATCCTTCAATGAGAGTCTCTCTTTGATATGCTTGGAGGTCTTGAAGAATCCCTGAGGTCCTACCGAAGGTGAATCATGATTGGGCTTCACAATATTTTCCTTCAGTGTATATTGTGGGACTAAATAGATCCTATCCTTGTAGAAGATGACATCATCCAACACTCTATATCTCTCATCCACCACCTGTCCATCTATCAACTCAAAATTGAATTTTTTTTTACTCCACCAATAATTTTTCCTTCCAATTTGTGGATATGTCCATCAACGACCAACTAGCTGATCTTTAGGATAAGGCATCTAATACGAAATTCTTCTTTACTTTAGCATATTCAATGTCAAAATCAAAGGATTGGACCTTTGAAACCCATTTATGTTTTCTCTCACTAAGGTCCTTCTGATCCAAGAAATACTTCAAGCTATTGTGATCTGTTTTCACCACAAATTTGCTGCTAACTAAGTATTGTCTGAATTTTTTCAAGGCATGCATGATAGCCAACATTTCTTTGTTGTAGATAGAGTAGATTCTCTCTGAATCACTGAGTTTGTTTCTCTCAAAGACTATGGGATTCCCCCCTACATCAATACTACTCCAATCCCCTCTCTTTATGTGCTGCACTCCAATACAAAGGTTGTAAAAAATTGGGAAGTGCTAGAACTGGACATGTTCTCATAACCTCCTTAATTTTATCAAAAGTGCATTTTCATGCCTTGGTCTAGTGGAAATCCCCTTTCTTTGTCAAATTGGTGAGTGGTTCCCAAAACTATGAGAATCCTCTCATGAACCTCTTGTAGAAACTTCATAACCCAAAGAATCTAGAATGGCCCTGATCTTTTCCCAATGTACATGTACCCCTTATCCATTGTTAATGTGGCCTAGATATGACAAATATCAAATTCCAAACTCACTCTTGGACTCTTTGAAATATAATAAATTTGACTGCATAATGCTCAAAACCTCATCCAAGTGTGCCACATGATCTTTCCAAGTCCTACTATATATAAGGATGTCATCGAAGAAGACCAAGAGACACTTTCACAACTAGCCCCTGAAAATGTGGTTCATGCAAGAATGCAAGTTCGTTGGGGCATGGGTTAACCTAGAGGACATGACCAAGAACTCAAAATTCCTAAAGTGGCATCTAAAGGAGGTCTTCTCGATGTCATGCTCTCTCATGATGATCTAGTGATACCCTGAGTGAAGATCTGTCTTGGTGAAGAAGACTACCCCATGTAGCTCATCCATCAACTCATCTATACGAGGAATGGGGTCCTATTTTTGATGGTATTCTTATTGAGTGCACGATATTCTATGCACATACTGAGTGTGCCATCCTTTTTTAGGACCAAAAACACAAACAAAAAAAATGGACTAGTGCTAGTCCTGATGTGCCCCATCTCAAGAAATTCCTTGATTTATTTCTCAATCATATCCTTGAACCTCTTAGTATGTATGTAGGGTGTGAGGGTTGAAGTAATTTACCCATCCCCTCAATGGATATATCATTTCCTCAGTAAAAAGAATCACTAGACTATGCTCAGATATGTGAGACACCGCTATTGATTTCCTATGAAACTCTAAAATGAAGGCCTCGACCGATCCAGTCTACCACAATCGTGTCAGGTCTATGAAATGGAGTTCTGGATCCCTATGATCAAACCTCTCCATCAATTTTTCTGTGAAATCCAAGTAGGATGTGATACGACTATGAACCAAGGACACCAGTCCATGATACCACCACTCATGGGAATCCCCATCCAAGTGAAAGGTAGAAAATCTTATAGATTCTAACTTTGTCACCTATTTAATCTTGAAATAGGTATCAATATTTTGGACCCATTCCTGAGATGAACACCTAGACGAACCGTCGAAACAAGGGATGTTCACTTTCCCTACCTTGTTGATAAAGTCCATGTTCTAGTGTTGCATGTCACCCCTATGCACCTCTCTGGGTCTGTTTCGATACCTAATCGAACAATAGTCCAACAAACTCATGTGAGCATGGAACTCTGTCCCCATTGCTAAGTAGTCTCTCTTGTATTCTACAAATGGATGTCTTGGGCCTGTTTTACCTTGTATGGCTTGTCCTATATGCTTCCCCTATCCTGGATGTCCAATCTGTTATCCCCCCTGAAACTGTGGAAAGAGCGGCATGGAAATATTTCCCATTAAGATATAGATGTGAGTGGGTGTCTCGTGTCCACTAAACCTGTAATGTTCCCATTTTGGGACATTATAACATTACAACATTTCAGAGTGTTATGCCTGCTCGAGTAGCCAGATAGGGGTGACAGAGAGTTTGGGAGATATTGAGGGGTTTATTTGGGCCTGACTTGTATCGTTCATCATCAGGATCCATTCCGCACAATTGGGCTTTGGTTTCGTTGCATTAAGACGATTTCCATAATTTTGAGTTATTATGGGTCATATCTTAATTAAATTCACTAAGAAGGTCATAATGGGCATATTACTGGGAGAAACATCTTAGTGTAATAGCTCATCGGAATTGGGAGGAAGATTATTACAGGATAAGATGATGAGAGGTGACTTTCAGTGGCCAGAGAAGCCATCGGGATGGATAAATCACTTTTTACAGGCAAAATGGTTAATTAATTAATTAATTAAGTGATATAATCAAGGAATAATAAAATAAAGTAAAAGTCACTTGGAGGGAAAAGTTCAACAACGAATTAGGGTTTCACGAAGCTATAAAGGAAGGGTAAAGCAACCTAATTCATTATGCATTGTTATGATTTGATGTTGAGAGTTCCTAGAGGAGGAGGAGAGCCGACCTTACTCTTTTGTGGATTTCTGGAGGAAACCACCACCATTGATCGGTTTCGGTGTTGAGAGACACACCCTAGCCCATTGGAGATACCATCCAGGTATTTCACCATACTACTCAGGAGTATCCATTGCAGAGTGCGCAACTCATTCAGTGAGGGTGCAAGCTAGTTTGAGGGTTTGGAGAGCTACACAAGACCCGTATCCAGATTGCAGTTTCCTTCCAACCCATTTGAGATCCAGCCAGGGTGCTTCTATTGAGCCATCTATCATCAAATTATGACAGTGGAATCTTGCATATCGACTCATTCATCCATTTAGGGCGTAGCTCTTTCGAACAGACATTTGGTGTTGCATGCATATTTTCAGAGCAGATTTGGACAGATCCTTTCGACCCATTTCCTTATTTGGCGAGACGATCGTTTTGAGCCATATAGCAGCAGATTCCGTTGGTGGAATCCTTTTGGGTGCATCCAGTTCTCCACGAGGTGTGAAAACCCCCCAGGGGTCCAGATCCAGTGCCTTAGAGACCAGTTATGAGATTTGATACTCATCCATTTCAGTCTAAAGGATAGGGCACTTCTATTGGAGCAGTTTTTGGCGCATTATGATGGTCCATTCTTCCGAACGAGTTTTCCAGCTAGTAGCAGTTATCGTATTTCTCCGGAATCGCGTATTTTTTCCGATCTATCCATGCATGCATCATATCTGCTATCATCTTCTGATCACGTGTATTTTTATGTTATTTGTTTGTGTTCCAGTACTGATCCATGAGATCTGACTGACGTTTATATTCTATATTTCCAGTAGGCTATTGTATTTCCATGATCGAACCGTTATTGTACATGATATTGGGCAGTTGATGTTCTGTATTTTTGCATGCATCCTTTATATGTTGTTTAAACCTTAAATATGCAACATGCACATGTAATAACCAACATGCACATGAAATAACCCACATGAACATGCAATAACCATTTAGATCTCAAACATACAACTGAAACACATCCAGAAACCCCCAGTGTATCAGATCTGCAAGACAGAATAGTAGATCAGTAGCAAATATCTCAATTGGAAAGATTAGGGATATTTTAGTGGTATCAGAGCTTTAGTCCTGCCATCCTATGACTAAAGTCGATGAGTTCAACGGGTGACCTAGAAGGCAGAGAGGATGCTAGGAGATAGATATGAGCGACTAGAGGGTAGTGGTAAGGCCCCCATGGAACCAGAGGCAGCCTTCATGCAAGTTATCAGTGACATGTTAGCTAGTCAGAGGACCATGTATCAATCCTTGGCTCAGGTGGCTGATAGATTGGCTATGGTGGGCATTCCGGGCACACAAGCCCCACATGCAACAGAGGGGAACTCGGGGGCAGGCAGTATATCCCAGACACCTACTCGCACATACACATCTTTGAGTAGGATTCCCAGACCATGGTTCCCTAGTTTTCAAAGGGCACCACCAACAACAACACAACAGTTGTTAGCACACAGGCTTCCCACTCAGGCAGAAGACTTTGCAGAGTACAAGAGGGAGTATGCAGCGTTGGGTCCTGACTTTCATCATGACATGACACTAGTCGAATACTGTGGACTTAGGGACATAGACCATCCCAGAGAACCTCAGAGAGGAGGACACCAATAGCAACATGGGAATAACATAGATTTCATCCGAAAAGTTGGTAAACTCACCATACCTTCTTTTGATGGATCGTCCAAATGCACTGCCAGAGTTGGGGTACAAAAGTTAGACATGTACTACAAGCTCAACCAAATGATCGAGACAAAGGATTTTTGCGCATTTGAGGAACAGTTGGATGGACAGGATGATAGTGCATGTCCTTCATCGTCCCCGTCAGGCAATGTTGAGGATTCAACACTTCAACATACTGGTGACACTTGTGAGGATTCATATGTGTTGGCACTTAGACATGATGAGATTAGGAGGTTGGATGACCTACCTATGGGTGTAGAAATGGCTTCTAGGAAGTCATGTATGGAGGATAATGAGCTTCCTATGGTGAGCGAGCCACATTTTTCATCTTCTTATTCATATATGATAGACACGACACATGAGGATATCAGTGGCATTCTTGATATGGTAGAGGAGCCATATGTACACAAGGGACATATGGATCTATAGACCTAGGAGGAGAGGTATGGCTTGGAGATAGTTGACCTTACACATACCTATCAGTATGAGGAGAGTGAGTCACCATTCTTGGAGATTCCATTGATGGACTAGGTTGTGGAGACCGACATCTTGTTGGGACACTTACTCCCAGGATCGATCTATAGTGATGATGCTACACTCATTATTGGTCGGGATGACTATAGCACGTGTCTGGACACATCTGTATGGGATCTAGGTGCAGATGATATTAGTATGGTGAGCGCACAGGAGGATACAGCTGCCCATACAGGATACAGTGCAATTCAAATGGGGGTAGCAGTTGGTGATGGTGTGCAGTGGCCTACAGGAGGACTCAGTAGCATAGTGGACAGTGGGCATTTCAGTGCCTTATCTTTTGAGGACTGTGTTGTTGGGGATTCCATTGTTGACACTAGCAATGAGGGGCATGAGGTAGAAACTCAGCGAGACTATGATCAGGAGTCACGACACTGGACGAGATAATTGAGAGTCAGTGAAGACATGATCATGGTAGCCACTCAATGCATTGATGATACACACGCATTGGTGGAAGTTTATTGTTGGAGGGCCTCGATGGCACTTGATAGTTCAGATAGGGGACTTACCATTGATGATTTCCATACACTCATGGAGAGAGTGACTGTGATGAGGGTTGAATACCAACAATTATTGATGGACAAAGATTACCTATTGGAGATTGGCGAGATGTATCACAGGGCACTGAGGGAGTAGGAGCTTGAGGTGGACTCATGAGTTGGTGAGCACACAAGGATTATTGGAAGGCACACAGACAACCCTTCAAGAATCAGAGTCCATATTAGATGAGCTCCTTGAGGAGAGTGGTCAGAGATACACTATATCTATCTCGGAAGAGATTCAAATATGTTCCTCGGTTACATTGTTGGAGGATATCTGGGTGTCGCAGGGGCCACCATTCATGGGTAGTTCTGAGACAATCGGTCATACACATACACACGAGGATTCCAGAGCCAGGGGAAACTATGAGGATGCTTTCATTTGTGTTCCAGGATTGGTTGATATCCACACAGAGGTTGATCCGATAGTACACCTTGGACATATGATGATGAGAGAGATGTACAGTGGGATTCACGGGGATGCATTGGATGGGAGGGAGGAGACACACTTAATGGAGCATGGAGATTCCTCTCCCTTGCAACAACAAATAGTTATGGGAGATCACCTTCACAATAGTAGAAACTATTTGAGTGATGATGGAGGGAGAGTGATTGGCCAACAGTTTGTGGAGTTATCTACTGTTGTACCTGATATTTGGAGTTTAGGCAATTATTTACCATGGGTGCTAGTGGATGAGATTTTGGTCCAATCCTGGGGATTGACCAAAGCATATGATACTTTTCAGTCCTACAGTTGGGTGTAGATATTTATGATAGCCTTTCTTGACACTTTTATCATTGAAAACCGCATAGGGGGTGCTAGACAGTGGCAGGGGACATGGAGAGTTGGTATGCTGAGACCACCTGACAAGAGTGTCTTGATTGCATACAATAGGATAGGGGTGGATCATCAGGGGTAGACAGTTGAGTTCCTAGGCATGATGGAGAGTATCCTAGGCCATGGGATAGAGGATAAATCAGAGGTTGCTACATATTCAAACTCTCATTGGGATGAGGGTGGACAGATTTCGACAGTTACCAGTAGGGCACATCAACAGTTAGTGGGGATTGGAAGTGATGAGCTTCCAAATTTGACATGGGATCCTGGAGTCCATTAGGTCGATAGTTTGTTTCATCTTATGAGGATCCATGCGTGGAGGGTCTAGTATGGATACTTTGAGCAGACAGTCATGATCAAAGTAGAGCAGCATCAACATGAAGGTCCCTTTCAGAGACTAGCATGGGACCCTGGGATTACGGGGCTGGGCATTTCATTGACTGATGGAGACGAGCGGACGTTTGTAGGGGGAAGTCACTTTGCTTTCCCATTGAGTTTCATTATTGGGGAGAGCACGTCACTGGCTAGTGATTCGTTGAGGTCTTGTAGTACCTCACTATGGTAGTAACATGTTCAGTCGATGGGGGCCATGTTGAGTTTGGTATGGTCTGATAGGATAGACCCATTTCAGGTTGAGGCCATGTGTTATTTGCAGGAGACTCATGGTGTTGATATGTTACAGAACTATACTCCACAGGGCGTTGCAGTTCACATTCTGATATGGGACCCAGGGATTGGAATGCTTAGTAGTTCAACATTTGATGAAGTTGAGTTTCAAGTGGAGTGGTTGCTTGGGGAGTTGATTGAGATTCTTTGGCCATTGATCATTCTACTCATCAGGAGCATGTGGGTGTCATACATGGTGAGCACTTGGAGAGACCACATATTGAGGGGAGTCTACCTTGTGTCACACAGGTGGATATGGGACCCCGGTATCATATGTAGTTGGATTCAGTTATTCCTTGAGGACAAGCAATATTCCGGCAGGGAGGACTATAATGTCCCCATTTTGGGACATTATAACATTACAACATTTCAGAGTGTTATGCTTGCTCGAGTAGCCAAATAGGGGTGACAGAGAGTTCGGGAGATATTGAGGGGTTTATTTGGGCCCGACTTGTATCGTTCATCATCAGGATCCATTCCACACAGCTGGGCTTTAGTTTCGTTGCATTTCGACGATTTCCATAATTTTGAGTTATTATGGGTCATATCTTAATTAAATTCACTAAGAAGGTCATAATGGCATATTACTTGGAGAAACATCTTAGTGTAATAGCTCATCGGAATCGGGAGGAAGAGTATTATAGGATAAGATGATGAGAAGTGACTCTCAGTGGCCGAAGAAGCCATCGAGATGGATAAATCACTTTTTATAGGCAAAATGGTTAATTAATTAATTAATTAAGTGATATAATCAAGGAATAATAAAATAAAGTAAAAGTCACTTGGAGGGAAAATGTCAACAACGAATTAGGGTTTCGAGAAGCTATAAAGGAAGGGTAAAGAAACCTAATTCATTATGCATTGTTATGATTTGATGTTGAGAGTTCCCAGAGGAGGAGGAGAGCCGAACTTACTGTTTTGTGGATTTCTGGAGGAAACCACCACCATTGATCGGTTTCGGTGTTGAGAGACACACCCTAGCCCATCGGAGATACCATCCAGGTATTTCACTGTACTACTCAGGAGTATCCATTGCAGAGTGCGCAGCTCATCCAGTGAGGGTGCAAGCTAGTTTGAGGGTTTGGAGAGCTACACAAGCCCCGTATCCAGATTGCAGTTTCCTTCCAACCCATTTGAGATCCAGCCAGGGAGATTCTATTGAGCCACCTATCATTAGATTCTGATGGTGGAATCTTGCATATCGACTCATTCAACCATTTAGAGTGTAGCTCTTCCGAACAGACATTTGGTGTTGCATGCAGAGTTTCAGAGCAGATCCGGACAGATCCTTTCGACCAATTTCCTTATTTGGTGAGATGATCATTTTGATCCATATAGCAGGAGATTCCGTTGGTGGAATCCTTTTGGGTGCATCCAGTGCTCCACGAGGTGTGCAAACCCGCCAGGGGTCCAGATCCAGTGCCTTAGAGACCAGATACGAGATCCGATACTCATCCATTTCAGTCTAAAGGCTAGGGTGCTTCTATTGGATCATTTTCCGGTGCATTCCGACGATCCATTCTTCCGGACGAGTTTTCCAGCTGGTAGCGGTTATCGTATTTCTCCGAAATCGCGTATTTTTTCCAATCTATCCGTGCATGCATTAGATCTGCTATCATCTTCTGATCACGGGTATTTTTATGTTATTTGATTGTATTCCAGTACTGATCCATGAGATCTGACTGACGTTTATATTCTATATTTCTAGTAGGCTATTGTATTTCCATGATTGAACCGTTATTATACATGATATTGGGCAGTTGATGTTCTCTATTTTTGCATGCATCCTTTATATGTTGTTTAAACTTTAAATATGCAACATGCACATGTAATAACCAACATGCACATGCAATAACCCACATGCACATGCAATAACCATTAAGATCTCAAACATACAACTGAAACACATCCAGAAACCCCCATTGTATCATATCTGTAAGACAGAATAGTAGATCATTAGAAAATATCTCAATCGGCGGGATCAGGGATATTTCAAAACCCTATTGGGTTCCCATTGGATCCACTGGCTCCACCTCTAAGGTGTTCCATGGAACCACTCGCTCCACCTGTTATATTTTCACTAATCATTTCCGCGCTGCTCTGGATAAACTATGTATCGATTTCCATGTGTTATGGTGTTCATCATGTCTCTTTTCCCCTTGGAGAGATCATTAAACATAGTCTGGGTACTGTCATAAGGGGTCTCTAGGAATTTCCCCTTTCCCTTCGTAATATCATGTCTGTCACCAATCTTACTTTCTATTTCGACCTCTGTCTATGAATTGATATGATATCTTTTTTTTTTCACTGTCTCTAGCACTATATCTGAATGGATATGGAAGGGAATATAGTCTCTCATGTTTTTGTCCCTTCTTTCTCTACTATGACCCCTATGATACTGAATGTACTCGTCCCCATTGTCACCTCTGCCCTCTGGGTATTCTTCAATTCTTCCCAAAATCATGGGGTCATGAGTCAAGTGCTTCTTCATAGGTTGGTAGGAAGAAGGATATTATAGCACTGTAATATCCTCAGATCCTTGGATCAGAATATTGACTACTCACACTGTGGCTATGATTGCAGATTTAATGTGCTAAGTTTTTGGATGTGTTTTCAAGTTTTCTGGATGAATTTTGATGTGTGTGTGTGTGTGTGTGTGTGTGTGTGTGTGTATATATATATATATAAGGAATTCACATAGATTTGGGACTCTAACAACTCAACAATTCTTATTTATAAAAATAATAGTAATACAAGCAATCATGCGTAAACTTGAGCTAAATATCATCAGTTAGATATGAATAGGAATGGATCTTAACTGGAAAACAAAATAAAAGACTGATAAATACCAAGGATAACACCAGATGAATGGATATGAAGCAATCTCTCTAGATCTATGGAATGCAATGACGAAGGCCCTACATGTAGTTGCAAATCTACCAGAGAATTGTTGTTGAAACTCGAAAATGTGCCCTGGTGGGTATAGTCGTTAGATCGGCCTGGAATTTGTCTCAGATGATTCACTCTACTCTCTAACCAACTCTCCCTATCTCATGTCTGGAACATCGATCATCTACTTCCTGCCAAAACCCCAGATGGACTCCTCAAACCCCCACGCACTTCCTATGCTAAATGTCATGTTTTGGATTTTTGACTCGACAAAAATTTATGAGATCAATATCATTGGATGCACCCTGGCCTACTTTCAACTGGGTCAAAAGGAATTTTCTTTCCCTTCTCTAGTTGGGTCTAGCGAACTTGGAAGGCTGGAATCCTCCCTCAAATTCTCACGTTTCACTGAATAAATTCACACTAGATTGCACTAGATCTATATTTTCTTCTATAGAATGCAATGGTAGCTTGATGAAGAATCTAAATAGTTCCTCCAACAGAATAGGCTGTGTCTTTCAAAAATGAACTCCGTCAATGGCTATGGTTTCGTCTAGAACTCCACAAAGAACAAGGAGGTTGGCTTCCTTCTCTTAGGTTTGTAATTTCCAATTCACAAATAAACATAATGAGCCAATAAGTTGAATTTTATCCTTTTATATCCCACCTCTTCTAATTCTTTATTGACTTTATTCATTAAGTGAATTTTTCCCCTAAGTTCTAATTCAATATTCACTTAAGTCTCTTAAACCCCCTTTTTACCTCTTTTTAATTACTTAATGTCATTTTCAACTTAGTCTTTTCCTGTAATTGACATTAAATAATTCTTTTGTACCCTTTTTATCCAACTATAGCCTATGAGAATCAATATATGTTATTTAGTCGCTTCTCCTGGAGTCATCACTAGGAATGGGACATTATAGTACTCCCTTCCTGAGATTGCTTGTCCTTAAGCAACATCAAGCTAGGGTTCTGTAGGATCTGATCCCCCTCCCACACAGATTCCTCAACAAGAAGTCCCCTCCATCATATTTGTCACTCCATGATAGTCTGAATCCTCAACCTGCACTCCATGTGCTCAAAAACCTCCTCTGGTACCAATTCCAATCAACCCTCTTCATCCAATGGTGGTAGCTCCTCTGAAGTAGTAACATTTAGTCCCACAACCTTCTTAAGGAAAGGAACATGGAACACATTGTGGATCTTACTTCCCTCTAGTAGCTCTAACTCATAGGCCACCTCACCAACTCTCCGGATGACTCAATAAGGTCCATAGGATATGGGTCCCCATGCTGCAAGGTCCATTCAATCGAATACTATATATATATATATACTTCCTAAGCTAACTACTTATGACTCCCTACTTTCTTTTAACTATGGGAAAATATAAGCTATGAAGTAAATCTTAACCTTTAAAATCCTACTTTTAAGAAAGGATAGAGATGAAATATTGAGTCCCTCTGAGCCGTATCCCCTAAAGGTGAAGGCGTTGGAGGGGTTAATCTGTAACCTAATCTTAATCCATAACCATCCATCCATAAATAATTTAAACCATCCCTCCCTAAGGTAAGGAATAAAAGCTAAGGTAAGGAATGGTAGGTAACCCTCCTCAAGGTAAGGAATGGTAATGGTAAGGGGGAAATATAAACCATTTCCAAATAGCTATTATATACAGATTAAGACCACATGCTCCATGCATGCCTGGCCTTTATGAAAGGTGATTCACTGTCCTCCAATAAGGATTGTTTTTTGTGGGCCTAGGCGCACCCAACCTTGCTCTTGCTATCTTCAAGTTCAAGATGGCTGAGGATCTTTGGGGTATGGGGGGTCGATCCCCCCTCCCAATATATCACTGCTCATAAACATCCATCCATATAGATGGATTGAATTTCTTCCCACATGCCCAACAATGGTGAACACAGGTTCGAGTAATAACTTATTTTGTGTTGGAATCAAGCCAGTTGCAAAAATCCTTCATCTTTGAATCCATCGCCGCAGTTTTCATATTGTTCGTTGAATTGAAGCAGCAGTAGTGCCATCACATAGATTCGTTCTCTCATTGTGGAAACTGGGTTTCCCTCATATCTCTCGTTCAACCCCGACTTCCCGAGTCCCGCGGTGCAAGTATGTAAAAGCAAGCAATCCACATCCAATATCGAAATCCACTTTCATTTCCACATGAACATCAAATCCATTTCCATATCCACATGATTTCATTGCCTAACGTGCTATGCATACCTCATGTATGTAGGCTGAAAAGGGACTACTTCCTCTCTACTTGGGTGATGAATGAGTACTTCCCTCTCTCTTTCGAGTATGTAAGTAAAGTGGAGTAATCAATAACCTCTCTAAACAACATGTACTGGGTGAATAATTAAGGGTAATTGGTGCATCTAACACTTGTACTACCTTAGTGACCTCCCAGACTGACAACCTTACCAGTGTGAATGGATCAACCTAAGCTGAATGAAATACAATACCTAATCATATCTGAATGTCTCTCTCTGTGGCGTATGAACCTCACCCACCCGATGAATCATACATAAAAAGTTGTCGTACACCTCTCTCTTTTTGTGAGATATTGCTAACCCTGCCCCAATGCACATCGTTTTCAACAACAAATAGCCACCATGTTCAAATGCATATTTTCAAAAGCACATAGTCTGCCTTGATCCAATCCACAATCTAGGTGGTGTAACCTCACTCTATCAACACGTCTAAGCATTCTCTCATATGTTTCATGGTTTACATATCCTTTCTCATGGCTATGGCCTTAGGCTATGACTACCAGCAATTATCGGCTATGACAACTGGCAAGTCCTCCCTGCTATGTATCGATAATGACACCTGGAAACGACTACTTGGCACAGAGTAGAGCTTGTAGCTGCACTCAGTATAACTTGTATCACTGAGAAGAGATTCTAGGCAATGAGTATCTGGCCCAGCAGCCCAATATCTAAGCTGATTAGTCAAGCCGATTAGTCAAGTCAATTATCCCTACCGTGCAATCCATCCCCCATGTCCACCCACTCTCGATAAATGGCCTTAGGAAAAATGAGAGCTAAGATGACAAACCCGATGGAAGTTACTAAAGGAGGGTTAGATTAAGTGAAACTTCAACGGAGCTTCAAAGGGTAATCCTGGACAAGCTGGTAGTGGTATATTTCGAGATTGGGACTCCCTTATTAGCATATTCATATTATTATGGTGTGGCATCCAATAACCTTTCGGAAACCAAAGAAACATTATGGACAAGTGTATTGCTAGCAAAAAGAAATGGGTGGGATAAGATGGAGATAAATGGGAATGATAATAGATGAAATCGAAAAAGAGAAGGTTGAGGGATGGACAACTGAAACTATCATAATGGATTCATTCCAGGTAATTAATAGTTTTTCCCTATAAGATATAAAATAAATATATAGAGAGGGAGACTCAGAAGAAGACCACATGACCAATCTTGGCATCCAATCGAAATGAAAAGATGTGATAATATGGAGGGCCTTGATCAAATTCCAATTATATGTTATAAGGAAATGGGGATATAAGTGTTGTATGCACTCTTTGATGTGTCTATATATGTCTCCTTTTCTCAGTTTGTAGTGGTGATATTTGAACTTGATGTATGTGGCGCCTATTTCCTTGCATTAAAGATTAGTGATACTTTTTATGGAATTATGGGATACTTGTGGTGCAAAGGATTCATGGGAGTATGTGGATGTATTGGAAAATGTGACAAAAGACGTATCCCCAAACCCTTATCTGTCTTACACTTGAACACAAAAGTATAGAGACTATCAAATATGCTTGTATGGTGGTATGTGATTTTCAAATGCACTTCAGTCTCTTAGACGAGTTTTGGAGAAATGGATACACCGGTTGTCCAAGTCTTACTTGTGTATTTACTTACTGGGGTAATTACAGAGTGAATGGTGCCAATGGTGATATGAGACCTGATAGAAATCTGTGGGATGTTGTTGATTGACTATGAGAGCCTCTAGTCTAGTATGTGATTGTCATCATAGATATAGAAAATCTACAGGAACATTGTTGGGATTTGAAATGCACAAAATTTATCTCACACAGACAAAAAAATATATGGTTATTATCAAATAGCCTATCACTATCTAGAATTGGCTGCCCAAATCGGTTTCTATGGATGCAAAAACTTGATATCAGTCATAACATGCTCTGGTCAATAGATGGAATAGAAGATATCCATATTCTTTATTGATTGATTCTTAGTTGCAATATTATTGAAAGTTTCACTGCTTTGACACCCCTGAGACCGATCATTACGAGCATTGAATATTGTAGATAATGAAATCGGATCACATTCTGTTGAAATCACAAATCAAACTTCAGTATTCTACAATTTTTTAATGTGCTTTGGCTCATTTCTCATTCCTCAGAAGGTTGGAGATGATTCTAGAAAATGATCTGGTTGATGCAGGCATCTCAAATACATGCCATGGAAAATAAAGTGAGGAGATCATGGAACAATCTCAGTTTTCAATATTTGTTCTGTGCCTAGCTTAGACCATAAATGTTCTTGGATAACTTTTCCTGTGTTTCATTATGAAGTTATTTGTGCTATTGGATTGAACTCAGGTTGGCTATATGTTATCTCTGAAGTCCATGTTCTTGTGCTCTTTAAGACTTGAATGGATAATAATGTTGTCTCATTGGCTCTTACCTCGACTAATGAGACAACATGGACGAACATAACTAATTCAGACCATAATCATTATGATATTCGCTTGCTCTCCCAAAACACCCTTTTATATACAATATAATGTTGGCTCCATCATGTGATTTGATTCCCCTGAACTCTTACACACATGAATTTCGTTAGGATTCCTCTCATTCACCTAGGTTCTTGTGTGTCGAGGGGTGTCGTTCTCCCAGGGAATAGTGCACTTCCCTCTGAGAATAGTTTTTCTACTCCACTCTTTTTAAGGGAGGATTGTCTGTATGGTTTTAATCTCAAAAATACCAAATCCCCACCTCAAATTTTCGCTCTACTCTTTGTTAGTGTACATACACTTTCTATTGATTATGTGTTGCCTGCAGGTTTTCCTTCAAGATTTTGAGAATATCTTGACTCTCCTCTGTCCAATATTTGTCTCTGGGAACCCTGTTGTCCCCAAATACTGTCTCCAAAAATGATGGTGCGTTGTACCCATACATTTCTCTAAATGGTGACATCCTGATGGACATATAATATGCCGTGTTATAACAATACTTTCCCACGTGCTTTTTTGTTCCCCTACATAGTTCCTCGGGTACCCTTCCACCCATTTATTGACTATATCATTCTTTTTGTCAGTCTATGGATGGTAAATGGTACTCATATCCAACTTTTTCCCCACCAATATAAACAAATCCATCCAAAACGCATTGATGAAGCATTCATATCTATCACTGACTATCTACCTTGGCGACCCATGAAATTTGAAGATCTCTTTGAAAAATATCTCTACCACTTGGGCGGATTTATGTTCGATGGGTATACCAAAGAAGTGTTTGAATTTGGTAAATATTCCGATCACTACAAAAATATAGTCCTTACCTTTCACCTTGGGTAGTCTTATGATGAATTCCATGGAGATACTCTCCCATTTCTACTCCAAAATGGGTAGAGGTTTAAGTAACCGTGTTGGGTCTGTATGATCGAAATTGTTTCGCTGAAAAGTCATACAATATCGAATGTGGCTTATAACATCATATTTGAGATCCTTCCATGATAATCTCTCTTTGATATTCCTTTAGGTCTTGAATAATCCCTGATGTCTTGCTGAGGGTGAATCATGACTGGACTTCTGAATCTTTTCCTTCAATGTATATTTTGGGACTAAATAGATCCTGTCCTTGTAGAATATGACATAATCCAACACTCTGTATCTCTCATCCACCACCTATCTATCCATCACCTCACAAGAGAATTTGTTTTTGGAATACTCCACCAATAATTGTGTTGTCCAATATATGGATATGTCCATCAATAAACAACTAGTTGATCTCTTGGATAAGGCATCTACTACAACATTTTTATTTCCTTTAACATGCTCAATTTTGAAATCAAAGGCTTGGACCTTTGAAACCCATTTATGTTGTCTCTCATTGATGTCCTTCTGATCCAAGAAATACTTCAAGCTATTGTGATATGTTTTCACCATGAATTTGTTGCCAACTACGTATTTTATGAATTTTTTAAGGCGTGAATGATAGCCACCATTTTTTTTCGTAGATAGAGTAGAGTCTCTCTAAATCGTTGAGATTCCTACTCTCAAAGACTATGGGGTTCCCCCCCGCCTTCATCAATACTACTCCAATACAAAAGGTTATGAAAAATCGAGAAGTGATAGAACTCGACATGTGCTCATAAACTCTTTCATTTTCTCAAAAGTGTGTTGTGATGCCTCGGTCCAGTGGAAAGCCCCTTTCTATGTCAAATAAGTGAGTGGTTCCCCCAACTGTGAGAATCCTCTCATGAACCTCGTGTAATAACTTCATAACCCAAAGAATCCCCTTAACTCAGAGATATTCTTGGGTGTTGGCCAATCCATCAGTGCATCAGTAAAAAGAATCACTAACATGTGCTCAGATGTGTCATACATCACCACTGATTTCCTCTAAAACTATGTAATGAAGGCCTCTACTGATCCAGTCTACCGCAACCGTGTCAAGTCTTTGAAATGGAGTTATGGATCCCTCTCATCAAACCTATCCATTAGTTGTTTTGTGAAATCCAAGTAGGATGTGATATGACTGTGACCCAAGGTCACCATTCCATGATACCACCACTTGTGGGATTCCCCCTCCGAGTGAAAGGTAGTGAAACTTATAGATTCTGACTCTATCATTTGGTTAAGATTTAAATATGTATCAATCTTTTGGATCGATGCATGAGTTGGACACCTACACAAATTTTGGAAAGAAGGGATGGTCAGTTTCCCAACCTTCTTGATAAGGTCCATGTTCTGGTGTTGTATGTTACCCCTCTACACCTCTCTAGGCCTTTTGCAATACCTAATCGAACAATAGTCCATCAAACTCATGTCAGCGTGGAACTTTGGACCGAGTGCCAAGTAGTCTCTCCTATAATATGAAAATAGATATCTTGGGCCTATATTCCCCTATCAGACTTGTTTCATCTGCTTCTCCTGTCCTATATGTCCAATCTGTTGTTCCCCATGGAACTACGGAAAGAGCGATCTAGGAATATTCCCCACTAAGATATAGGTGTGAGAGGGTTTTTGGTGTCCACTCGACCCTATTGGGATCCCACTAGATCCAGTGGCTCCACCTCCATGGTTTCCATGGAACCACTCGCTCCACCTGCTATAGTTTCACCAATCGTGCCCACACTATTTTGGATCAATTGTGTACTGATTTCCATCTTTGTTATTTCCTTCATCATGTCTCGTTGCCCCCCGGTGAGATCATTCAACATAGACTGGGTATTGTTGTAAAGGGTGTCTAGGCCTTTCCCATTGCCCTCCAGAATATCATGTATGTCACCCATCTTACTTTCTATTTTAGCCTCTATCTATGAACTGATATGATCTCTATCTCTGTCCTTTGTCTCTGGCTATGTATCTGAATGGATATGGAAGGGACTATAGCCTCTCCTATTTTTGTCCCTTTTGTCTTTACTATGACCCCTACAATACTGAATGTACTCATCCCATATGTGACCTCTACCCTCTAGGTATTCTTCACATGTTCCCAGAATCATGGGGTCATGAGTCAAGTGCTTCTTCATAGGCTGGCAGGAAGAAGGCTCTGATACCACTGTAATATCCCTGGATCCTCGAATCGAAATATCAACTACTCACAATGTGTCTATGATTGCAGATTTGATGCGCTGATGTTTCTAGCTGAGTTTTCAAGGTTTCTCGATGCATTTTTCTATGTTTAAATGTTTATATATAAGGCATGCACATAGATTTGGGATTGTAACAACTCAACAATTCTTATTTAGCACAACAACAGTAATACAAATAATCATGAAAAAACATTAGCTAAATAGTATGACTTAGATCTGAACATGAATGGATCTTAAATGGAATACAAAATAAAAGACTAATAAATACCAAGGATAATGCCGAATGAATGGATCTAAATCATGTTCTCTAGGTCTATGTTATGCAATGATGAAGGCCCTGCATGCAACTACAAATCTGTCGGAAAATTGTTGTTGCAATTGTAAAATGCACCCTGGTGGATATACTCATCAGATCAGCCTGGAAACTCTCTCTGATGATTTTACCTAATCTCTAACCAACTCTCCCTATCTCAAATATGGAAGATCTGTCCTCTGCTACCCTGTTAGAACCCCATATGGAATCAAACCCCCACTCACTTCCTCTACTAAGTGTCACGTTTTGGATTTTTTACCAGGGAGAAATTTATGAGATCAGTCTCATTGGATGCACCCCTTCCTACTCTCAACTGAGTCAACGGTCATTTTCTTTCCCTTCTCAAGTTGGGTCTAGCAACCCTGGAAGGATGGAATCCTCCCTCAAATCCTCACACTGCACTGAATAAATGGGCACCAACTTGCATTGGATCTATCTCTGCTATTGTAGACTGCAATGGTAGATCGATGAAGAACCTGAATAGTTCCTCCAACATACCAGTGTGTGTATTTCCACACCGAACTCCATCAATGGATGTGGTTTCATCCAAAACTCCACAAAACACAAGAAATTCGACTTCCTCCTCTTTGGTCCCTAACTTCCAATTAACAAATCAACATAATGAGCCAATAAGTTGAATTTTCTCCTTTTATATCCCACCTCTTCTAATTCTTTGTTGAATTTATTAAATCCATGCAATCTGAAGATCTCTTTGAAAAATAGCTCTGCCACTTGGGCGGATTTATGCTTCATGGGTATCACAAAGAAATGCGCAAATTTGGTCAATATTTCGACCACTACAAAAATACAGTCCTTACCCTTCACCTTGGGTAGTCCTATGATGAAGTCCATGGAGATACTCTACCATTTCTGCTATGAAAATAGGTAGAGGATGAAGTAACCCTGCTGGGTGTGTGACGGGGCTAAATTTCGCAAATGGGCTAATTTTCCATGGTTTTTCCCAAAAAAACATTCGTCAATTTCCATTTTTTCCAAAAACGATTTGCCCAAATTCCAGAGAATAAAATTATTTTACCTCAAAAATCACCAAAAATTTATATAATCTATACAAAATCCTTAGAAATTTGAATATTTTTAAAAAAATACCGCCAAACATTTTACATTTTTCATATTAGGGACTAGTAATATTAGCCTAGGTTTCTACATTTTAATATAAATTTTCATCCTTAAAATCATCCCTAGGTGTGTCTGATCGGACTTGTCCTGCTGACAAGTAATACAATTTCATATGTGTATTAGAGCATCATCTTTGAGACCCTTCCATGATAATATCTCTTTGATCTTCCTATAGGTCCTTAAGAATCCTTGATGTCCGGGTGAATCGCGATTGGCCTTCAAAATATTTTCCTTTGGTGTAGATTCTGAGACTAAATAGATATTTTCCTTGTAGAATATGACATCATCCAACACTCGATATCTCTCATCCACCACCTATACAGCCATCACCTAACAAGGGAATTTGTTTTTGGAATATTTCACCAATAATTGTGCCTTCCAATCCGTAGATTTGTCCATCAAAGAAAATCTAGCCAATCTCCTAGATAAGGCATCTACTATGACATTGTTCTTTTCTTTAACATACTCAATGTCAAAATCAAAGGGTTGGACCTTTGAAACCCATTTCTGTTGTCTCTCACTGAGGTCATTTTGATCCAAGAAATACTTCAAGCTATTTTGTGATCTATTTTCACCATGAATATGCTACTAAATAAGTATTCTCTGAATTTTGTTAAGGAATTCATGATAGTCAACATTTATTTGTTGTTTATAGTGTATAGTCTCTCCAACACACTTAAATTCCTTCTCTCAAAGACTATGGGGTGCCCCCCTACAACAATATTGCTCCAATCCCCTCTCATGATGTGTCACACTCCAATACAAAAGGCTGTGAAATCAAGAAGTGCTAGAACTGGACATGTTCTCATAACCTCCTTCATTTTCTCAAAAGTGCGTTGTGACTCCTTGGTCTAGTGGAAAGCCCCTTTATTTGTCAAATCAGTGAGTGGTTCCCCCAACTGTGAGAATCCTCTCACGAACCTTCTTTAATAACTGCATAACCCAAAGAATCCCCTCAACTCGGTGTTATTCTTGGGTGTTGTCCAATCCAGAATGGCCCCTAATATTTTCCCGATGTACTTGTACCCCCTGTCTGCTAATAATGTGGCCTAGATACAACAACTCTCTCAGTCCAAATTCACACTTATACTATTTGGAATATAAGGACTACGACTACATAATGCTTAGAACCTCATCCAAGTGTGCCAGATGCTCTTTCTGAGTCCTACTGTATATAAGGATTTTGTCGAAGAAGACCAAGAGATAATTCCACAACTGTCCCCTAAAAATGTGGTTCATCCAAGACTGAAAGGTCACTGGGTCATTGGTTAACCTGAAGGGCATGACCCTAAACTCAAAATCACAAAAGAGACATCTGAAGGTGGTCTTCTCGATGTCCTACTCTCCGACATTGATATGGTGATACCCTGAGTGAACATCTATCTTGGTGAAGAAGACTGCCCATGTAGCTCATCCATCAACTCATATATACGTGGAATGGGGTACCTTTTTTTGATGGTATTCTAATTGAGTGCACGATAGTCTATGAAAAACCTAAGTGTTATATCCTTTTTCGGGACCAAAACTACAAATAAATCAAATGAACTAGTGCTAGGCCTGATGTGCCCCATCTCAATAAATTCCTTAATTGCTTTCTCAATCTCATCCTTGAACCTCTTAGGATGTCTGTAGGGTGTGAGGCTTGAAGGCCTTTACTCAACCCCTCAATGGATCTATCAGTGCCTCTATAAAAATCATCACCAACCTATGCTCAGATATGTCAGACACCACTACTTCTTTCCTCTGAAACTCT